>APFE030151458.1:0-102797 GCA_000404065.3 Pinus taeda | reverse complement strand
TTGTACGCTCTATAAGCCAAAGGATGGGTGCGTACCCCTGTAAAGGTCAAAAGGCGCGAGTTTCATCTTTAAAAAGTTACTTGTGTCACTTCTAGAGCCTTCTAGAAGAGTGTTTGACGTGTATTGAGCGCCTCCAGATGGTTCATGCATCCCTATGATAGAGGAGCTTATCCCATCAAGAGAGGAGCTACCCCATCCAAAAGAGTGAGTATCCCATTGATGTTGGAACTGAATAACTTCCTCTAGAATACTATAAATACAGGCATTGGGCCACAGGAGGGACGGTTGAAAGTTTAACATTCTAAAGGGTAAATGCTGCTGGAATTAGGACTTCCATTGTTGACTTGTGAGGAGAGATTACTATCCTTTCTTGTTGCCATTTTGGGAGTGGGTGAGCTTGTCAAAGTAGAGGAAATCTCTTGTTGGACCCTGGGAGGAGCTGGCACAACACCAAGGCTCAGGTTGTAATGGTTCCTTTTTTGTTTCCTTAATACAAATAAGTCCATTCTTCTCAATGATTTGTTGTTAATGAATTATTTCATGTACTCCTTGGTCTATGTGATGAATATGCTTTGTTTTATGATGAATATTCAGGTGTTATGTAATCTTTTGCTTTGTTAGTGTATGCAGGTCTTAAAGTGAAGGAGGAGCTCATCTGGATCAGCAAGGCTGGACTGCTACAACAAGCGTTGGACTTAAGGTAAGATCGGAAAACACTTGGTTTCTCATAGAATAATGTATGTTTAGAGAAGGATTGCTCTTGTTTGGTTTGTTTGTCACTAGAGAGTCTTAGACTCCTAGGGAGGTTAGGTTTGTCCGCAAAAATAACTCTTTCCGCATGACAGGGCCTAACAATGGCTCCACTTGGGGATGGATTTCCTTGGTAGAGAGTCAAGAACAGTAGATCAGATGGCCTTTGAATGACTTTGATTGTATTATGCAATCTTCTTTTTCCTACTGCTTTATTATATGTATGATAATGGTACTTCTGAAGCTTAGCGCCTTCTCTTCGGGCTTCAACCTCAAAAGTCACTTTCCAATCAAAACTGTGACATTAAAAGGGATATAGTATGTACATGTTAATCATCATGAAAAATCTTAATAACTGGGATCAAAGTAATGTTTTAACATCTGGCCATTGACTGGTCCTTCTTCTACTTCTATGCCATCCAAGTTTTTTAGAAAATATGTATTGTTTCCTTGTAAGACATGGATAATATATGGCCCTTTCCATAGGAAGTCAAACTTCCCATGTTTCCCCTTATCTTCTCTTATGGAATCCCATCTTAGCACTTTATCTCCAAGGTGGAAATCTTCTGCCTTGGTTCTTCTGTCAAATATCTTCTTGAGCTTTTCTTGCCATATTTGGGATCTTTGGTACACCTCCTCTCTGGTCTATTGTAAATTGATGGTCTTGTTAATCCTCCTTTAGATATCATTGGGTTCCACTTGAGCTTCTTGGAGTAGTTTCATAACAAGAACTCCTAATGATGAAGGGAATACAACCTCCATGCCACATAATAATTCATAAGGACTAGTGCCAATGGATTTCTTGGTAGTAAGCCTGTCTGCCCATAGTGCATTTATCAGTTTCTTATGCCAAGTCGTTTTATTTTATTCCAACAATTTTTTAATGATATTTATGAGGCTCTTGTTGGAGGATTCAGCTAGTCCATTTCCTTGTGGATAATAGGCTATGGAATGGACTAAGTTAATGTGGTATTTATTACAAAAACTGATCATCTTTCTTGATTTAAAAGTTGCAGCATTGTCAGTTATGATTTTTGTGGGGCAGCCAAATTTGGATAATATGTTGGTTTCTAGGAAACCTATGATCATTGTATCTGTTTCCTGTTTGGAAGGTATGGCCTCTATCCATTTGGTAAAATAATCAGTGGCATTAATGATCCATTTATGTTGGCCAGAGGAGGGAGGATGCATTTCTCCAATGAAGTCAAGACCCCATTGTTGGAATGGATTTTTAGTAGAGATGGGTTTTAGGGGTAAAGGTAATAGTTTTCTCTTGCCCTCAAAAATTTGGCATTTATGGAAAGAGGTGAAATTTTTGTTTCACATTAGCAAAAAAGGTTGGCCAATAGAAACCAGCTCTTAAGATCTTATCTATAGTTGATTTCCAGTAGAGGTGTCCACCACTGTCTCCTGCATGAAAATCTTGAATTGTCTTGTCAGCTTCATTCTTTAGTAAACAATTTAATAAGATTACTTCATGATTTTTCCAAAAAAGAGCACTATCTAAAATACAAAACTTTAAAGCTTTCATCTTTAAAAACCTATTTTTTGTTTTGGATAACCCTGGAGGAGCTTGCAGGTTTTGTAACAGATAGATTATATCACCATACCAAGGTGAATTTAAATAGGCCTAGCTAATTTATGGAGTTTCCATCTCCTGTTTGTCATCCAGTTCATTTATATCGAGGGCTTGACAATTGGTTTCTGCCATAAGTTTGGTCAATCCCTGTCCTTTTATCAATTTAGTAGGTTTTATTTCAATATCATATTCTAAAATGGTAGCAATCCATTTACCTCTTTTGCCCTCAATTCCATCCTGGGTTAGGATGTCCTTGACAATATCATTTGGTACATAGGCTATCACATGAGAATATAATATATAAACTCTAAAGTCCTTAATTGCTTTAATAAGTGCAAATGCCTGTTTTTCCATGATCTTGTATTTCAGTGATGCATCTCTAAGTGATTTAATAAAGAAGGCTATAGGTTTTTCATGTCCTTGGTTGTCCTTTTGTAGTAAAATAACTACTATAGTGTGCTGTGAGGCAAAAGAAAAAATTATGAAATCTCTATCAAATTGGGGACTTGTAAGGACCAGTGTTCTGGTTAAAGCCATTTTAATTTCTTCAAATGCCTGTTTGGCTTCTACTGTCCATTTTATACTTGAATCCTTTCTTAACATGCTATTAAGTATCTTAATTAGTTATGCTAAATTAGATATGAATCTTTTGAAAAAGTTTATAGTTCCTAAGAAAGCTTGAAGTTCCTTGATACTTCTAGGATGAGGTATTTGTAAAATTGCATGTATTATGGCAGGGTCAATCTGAATGTCATCCTTTGAAATCATGTGACCTAAGAGCTTACCTTCTTCCAAGCCAAACAAGGATTTCTTAGGATTTAAAGAGATACCATATTTTCTGCATTTGATAAATACATGTCTGAGATGGTCCAAATGCTGCTTATCTGTCTTTGAAAAGACACTTAGGTTATCTACATATATGACAAGGAAATCATGAATTTTTTTAATAAATGCAATATCCATTGCTCTCTAGAAAGTAGATCCTGCATTTTTAAGTCCAAATGGCATTTTGATATACATAAATGTACCCCATGGTGTGGTAAAGGAAGTTTTTTCTTGATCATCAGGGTGAACTAAAATCTGGTTATACCCTGAAAATCCATCTAACAAAGAAATTCTTGAAGAACCTACTACCCTTTGCAAAATATGGTCCATCTTAGGTAAAGGGTAATTGTCCTTTAGAGAAACCTTGTTCACATTTCTCAGATCTACACATAATTTGATTTCACCAGTTTTCTTCCTAGTAGGCACTAAATTTGATACCCGCTCTAGAAATCTTATAGGTGCAATTATCACTACCTCATACATACATTTAACTTCTTTCTCAATCAGTGGTAGTAATACAGGGTTGATTCTTTTGAGTTTTTGTTTGAATGGTTTCTGGTCTTCCTTCAAAGGTATGGTATGCTGAATTATTGAGGTATCATATGATTCTGAATCCTCATAACTCTAGGCAAAGACATCCTTGAATTCTCTCATGATTTCAACATATTTTAACTTTTGGTCAATAGGTAAGGACTTTGATAGTTTTACCATTTTTGAGTTTTCTTTTCTTCCTAAGTTATACTCTTCAATGTTTGCCTTTAGTGGTTCCATCTTTGGTTTCTTAGGAATGTGATTAGAATCGAAGAGATCTTCTAGAGGAGTTAATCCCTTAGGAAAATGATTGTCTTTTAGATCAATGACCTTTGTTTCTTCTTCATTTATATCATCAAGGTCCATCTGTTTTAAGTCTTGAACTTCTTGTTTGGTAAATGTTGTGGGATGAAGCATTTGAATTGAACTTTCTTCTACAATGTTGGCATCTACCTCATCTATCTGTTTAGTAGCATCAATATCTATGTGACTATGAGAAAATTCTTTATCTAAAGTTAGAAAGTTATTAATTTGTTCATCATTTTCGAAAATTTGCTAGTTCTTTAGATTGTCAGAGGTAGCTGGCCTATGCCTAATTTCAGCAATGAACTGGTGATTAGGCTCGAAAAGTAATTTACAGGTGCTGGCAAACATGGCCAGACTGTGAGCATGTAAGTTGTGTTTCCTCGGTACTACAACAAGCTTAGTTTTCAAAAAGGTATTAAGAATCTCTATAACTCTTCCTCTATAGTATCCTAATCTAGGATCTCTAGTTAAGTACTTCCCATTGATCTATTTTATGATTAACTTTGAATCCCCTATGATAGATACTCTAATTGCTCCTAATATTTTTACAAGTTTAAGTCCAAGCAAAAGAGCTTCATACTCTACCATATTATTGGTGCATTTAAAGTTTAACCTGTAGGCATGGCCTTCAGCATGGTAATTTTCTAAGTTATGCACCCAAATTCCTGCCCCTGCCCCTAACTTGTTGACTGAACCATCAAATTCTAAGTGCCAAAGAATTTCATGGACATAATCAGTGTCAGGAGTGGTGAGAATTTGTTTAGCAGGGGGATTTAGTTCTTTGCTTTCATCTGATTTTTCTTTACTGTCTGAATTGTCATTGGTATTTGAGATTTCCTACATATGAACACTTTTTTTTCCTTTATTAATTTCTTTTGGTTCTGCTGCTAAAACTTATTCATTGTTGGCAGGATTGGTTTCAGCATTGTACAAAATAAATGAATCGATATCAGAGTGTACTGAGTAGATAGGGAAGTTTTGTGGTATTTCCTGACTACTTACTACATATTTCATTAATGTCTCTTTGTATAGCTTCTTAGGTTGACCGAAAACAGAGATAGTAGCATAAGGCATGTCCAATTGAAGCGATCCTTGAAGCTTAGCACCCCAGGACTTGGATAATAACATTCCATATTTTGGAGGTATGTCTGCTACTACTATATCCATCAGGATTGTTTTGGTAGGGTACTGGACAAAAGAAACACACAAGTCTTTTATTAATCCTAAGCATCTCACTTGACTTGAATCAAAAGAAAATAGATATTTATAAGGCCTAATAATATCAAGATTTAATTTCTCCATTACTAACTTGGGCATTAGGTTGTGAGATGCCCTAGAATCAAACATAGCATTGTGAAGGATTTTATCATGAATATTCAAGCTCACATAAAAGGGAGGGACACTTCCTTCTAGATGTTTACCATTTACTTCAAGTCCAAAGATCAGTTCTGGTTGGTCATCAAAGACATTTACAGAATCTTCAGTCCCAGTGATGTTCAGTGATCTGTTAATTTGACTTCGATAGGCATCATGTTTGGCTAATTCTAACATTGGAACAACAATCTTTAACTTGCCTACTTCAGTTTCCAGATTGAAAGGTTTTTCTGTTTGGGCTTTGGCGTTTTGAACAATGGGATTCTCTTTGCTTTCTATATTTTCTGTGTTTTCTTCCTTTTCAAGAGTAGGGTTATGATTAGTTGTTTCTTCCAAATCAACTTCTAGGGGTTCTTCAACATTTCCTTTGGAAGGAGGAGGAGTGGAAGAAGGTCTATTATTTTGTTGACTATTAGAAACATCTTCAATTATTGGATTAGAGGGATTATTGTTAGATCTATACAAAATTTGTACATGTGGAGGGACTGCTTTACCTTTGATAGGCTGTTTTGGATCTTTCTGTTTGTTTCTTTCAGGAACATCAATTCTTCTACTCCTTCAATTATACTGCTTGTGCACTTCATAGATGGCTGTGTTATATCCCTCCCTGAAGTCAAATGATTTTCCTGACTGAGTTTGAAATTGTTTGAGAATGTGGGCCTCTTGATCATCTTGAGTTAGAAAGATTTCTCCTTCATTGTTGAGTCCCATTAGATTCATGTGAGTGTCTTCTGGTGGATATTCAGAGCTAGAAGCCTCTACATAGTTTTCCTGGAAAGGAGGTCTAATGTTTTGATCTGGACCAGTCTTTCCAGGGTTCTGGTTTTGGTTTTTTCAGAAATTTGGATTTCTCCCAGTGTTGGATGGTTGTCCATCCCAAGGAGATTTTCTTTCTATGGTTTCCACTCTATCTCCTAGTCTCTCCATCCCTTTGAATATAGCATCCAATTTTTGTTCAACATGTGAAGCTTCTTCTTTCAGTGGTATCCTTGTTTCACTTCTATCCTTGGCACATTTTGACATCAAGTTAGCTTCCACACTGACAGTTATACTTTGCATTTCTTCTAAATTTCTAAGAGCTCTTTCCCTAAGCTAAAAAGCCATATCCAAATCAAATCCATCTGGGAATTTAATTAGGGCCAAATCAGTTGGGGGTCTGAGATTTTGAGGAATGGCATTGTAAACATCATTGAACCTAGTGCAGTAATCTTGCACCGTTTCTTGATTTCCTCTGTTGAGGTTCTCATACTTGGATAAGATCTGCATAGGATCTTTCATTTTCTTCCAATGATTCAAAAATTGTGTATAAAGGGTTTCTAGGCTATCTATGTTGTTTTCTCTTAGAGCCCTAAACCAAGTCCTTACTTCACTAGTTAGACTCTGAACAAATATCCTCATTCTAACATCATCAGTATCAATCTCATATATTTCAAAGTAGTTAGTCATTTTTTTGGTATGTTGTTGTGCTGTGTAGGTACCAGAACCATCAAATGGGGTAGTTTTACTTTGATAGTCTTAAGGCATGGCACCTAAATTGGCTGGTAAAACCAGAGGGGTGTACCTGTTTGCCATGGCTACAGGTATGGATGTAACAAAAGATGGGGTAGGGGTAACAATGCGAATGTGAGTTGTGGATGGAGGGGTAGAGGGAGGTGTTTTTGGTGGAGTGGTTTGCAGTTGAGATGTGTGAGGCAAAGGTGAGGAAATTACAGAAGCAACAGTGATTGTAGAGGGATTGGGTGTTCTTTCATAAGTAAGCTCAGGTTGTATTGAATTTTCTAAATGTCTGTCAATTGAAACACTAACAGCTTCAAATTGTAATTTTTCAATAAATACTGGGTCTGGAACCAAGTGGGACAATTCAGTGTTAGAGAATATTACGAACAAAGAGGTCTCAAATTGGTCATGAAAATGCTCATCCTCAAGATAAATCCAAATCATAGGGCAGGATCTTGATCTATAGATGGGCCGAGAACTAGAAATACTTTCTTGGCTTTCCTATCTCCTAAGAATTTTGGAAATCATATTGGGGTTCTCAAACACAGGTGGTGGATTTAGATCAGGATTTGACCTAGTGTAACAAGTTCTTTCTGAAGCCAGATTTCTTGGTTTTGATTTTCTAAAATAATATCAATAGCAACTTCTGTGATTTCTTTAAGATGTTTCAGATTTGAATTTAAAACATTCCTAAAAATTTGTTTGCCTGAGGAACTGGCTTATGTTCAGTTCATAAACTAGACTAGAGATAGATTGAAGAAACATTCATCTACTTATGATCTTGCAAAGTAAGAGTAGTTCGAAGGCTACATAGCTAACTTCAGGCTCCGTTTGTATTTTATAAAGTAAACAACAATAACAACAAATTTTCGTTCTCCAGTGGAGTTTCCACTATGTTATCACTCAAATTTTCCTATAAGTTGTAAGAAGAGGAAAGTTGTCTGAGGTAACCACAAACCAAATTTTCGGCACAGGATCTATCCAATCTGTACCTAGAGAGGGCTCTCTCTTTAAGAGTTAGTTTTGTTTTATAAGGTTTTAGGCTATTTATGAAAGCTTTGGAATTTTGATTGAGTTTGTTGGTGAAATTCAATAGCAGAGGGGTATCACTGAGTACTTCAGGCCATTGGGCTAATGGAGTCAGAGGAAGATGGCTCAACTGGACTTGGTTTCTTTGCAAAGGATGGCTTCATAGTGCAATATAGCTAAACAGGGAACAAATCATGATTCAAAAGGGTGAGATGGGTTCAAAAGTGAATAAGGGCAATTAAGAATCCTTCCACATGTCTTGAGAGAAGAGAACTTGATTGATCACCAATAAAGAGCAATTAAGAATTCTAAAATGAGTAAATTAGAAAATAGGAGCAATTAAGAATTCACTGCTTATCATAGTTTAGAGGAAAACATTGAGAATAAAAATGATTGAAAATAGATTGCTCTAAAGCACTTTCTAAAATAAGCTTTTTCATTTTAATATTCAGATATGGAACATAATTGAAATATTTAAACAGGAAAACAATAACACATAATTTATAAGATACTTATTTGTCTGATGTATTGCACTTGAACCCTGTGAAAAGTCCTTTGTATCAATTCTACATCCAGCCAACCATGCAAGGTTTGGTCCAACAACACTTTATTCCAAAATAATTAGTTTTATAGCAATGTCTAAGAATCGACCCTCAATACTTTAAACGAGGGAGTATTTATACACAAACTTTACAATAAATATATCTCATAACAAAGTGAGATATAAATTGAGATGACTAACTAGAAGTTACATGAAGATAGGGCTAGATAGTCTCGTAGATAACAGATAGAGGTAAACGGATGGTTTGTTGTCCCTATTCTTGAGAATGTGCTCGAGTTAGGCCCTATGATTTGGCCTCTTGCTGTCTTTGATGTAACTCTATGCTGACTGCTCTGGTTTTATCTTCTTACTGATACACTTTACCTGCATCTGATACTCTTCACCTGTTGATCTCTGTTTATCCTCTTTCGCCCCCATTGACTGTAGTAAATAACCAAAATTTAATTTTTACCAAAGAGAAACTACAAAATCTCTAACATTTCTTCCCACCATTTTGGCTGTGGTATTCTGGTTTTTTGAAGTTTTTTGAGGGTTTCATCTGTTTCGGTGTACCTGAAAAAGGTAGGCTAAATAGGAAACAAGTGCTTTATTTCATGCTCAACATAGAATAGATTCTCTAGACTGTCATAGAGAACTCTGCCTATAGGCAGTGCTTTTGATGCTAAAGCACATGTTGATTAGCTTGCCTAGTTGCTTGCATATTGATTCACTTTGTTCACATAATCTATATGCCTCATTAATTTTTCGCTAATAACTAAAGGACTAGGTAGCCCTTTACTCTACAAAATACCAAATCTCTCCATAAAACCATTAATTGCCTCCTGCATGTCATGTCATCTTCTTTCTAAATTTTGCATCAGAGTCCTTTTAGTTGATACCCTTTTGAATTCTAGAATGGTGTCTGTTCTATCTCCAATGCCTAATTCTTGAACCTGGTACTTGTTCTTGTTATTCAAAAAATGTATGAGCCTGGTGGCTTCCTCGGGCATTTTTCCTAATTCTGCTCTTGTCTTCTGAATCTCTTCTTGAGCTACCTTTACCAACTCTATCTGCTCAAAAATTATTTGGATTGATGGCCAAACATCATTTATTGACTGAATGATGTTGGCCCATATAATCTTCTTAATGTCTATCAGAGGCTTTTCAAATGTGAGATCTTTTTCTAATGATTTCACCTTGTTTTCTAGTCCTTTGATTTCCCTTGTCATTTTTGCAACAATTATTTTTGAGATATCATACCTCTGTTCTAAGTTGGCATACCATTATTTTACCTTTTTTAGCTATGAAACTTGCAGTTTCATGTGCTCCATTGATTTTATCAGTTCATCTATGCTCAAATTTGTAGTACTGTCCTGTGCTATTCTTGTTGTTCCTGTTGTCATTGTACCTATGACCACCTCTGCTATGGCTGCTGGAATGTTTGGTGCCAAAGTTGTTCCAAGGGTTGATGGGAGTACGGTTGAGACTATTGGTATCACATTGGGAGGCTGAGAGGTCGACTCTCTTTGCTTGTCCTTCAATGCTTTTCCTACTTCTTGCTTAGTCTCATTCAGTAATTCATTAAATTTTAAGAGCAAGTCCATTAGCTCTTCTTCATATTTTTGCTTTATGATCTCAGTAGTCTGTGGATGCCTTGAAGGAGCAGCTTTAGCTTCTTTCTTAACGTAGCTATGTCTTCATCTTTCTTTTTTATTAAGGTTTTTGTAGCCTTCACATCTTTGGGATCATGACCCAATCCAATAATTATTTCTTCTAAAGACTTTATTCTATTATCTTTGGCCTAGGAGGAGGCTTTCTCTAAATGTAGTTGGGTCGTTGTGTTATCCAAAGAATTTTACAGCCTTTGGGCCATCATAGCCTTACCAGTCAAGGTGGAATAAATCATCTCTCCAGTTTGTTTGTGTAATTCAATTTGATCCAAAGGGTGAATATCCTTTTCCATGACCTCAAAATTGGTTATGAGATAGTCTGTTGCTGATTGAGGCTGTTGCACTTTAGGCTTGAAATAACTCATTATCATTTTACCTTCTTTGATGTCATAGGCTAACATCAATTTGTTTTTATTTGTGTGAGCCATTTTCAAATATCGATTGTAAACCTGAAGCCTCAATGGATCATTTTTGGCTTTTATTTCTATAAATATTTTCTTGATATCTAAGGCATTTTTCCCTGGTGGCCTGAAAGATGATACCTCTGCACTTTGCTGTCTTTCTAGCTCTTGCCTCTGTGAACTAGTGGAAGTTCCTCCCATTGGAAATATTTTCTAGCTATCTACTCCTTCTCTCCTCTGACTATTAGTAGTCTATTCAACAAACTCTTCTTCTGAAAGGGGATTTAGTCTTCGCTTTTTGGCACCAGGCTATTCTAAAGGTTCACTGGCAAGTGTAGTTGTTTCCCTATCTCTCTTTTTGTTTCTTTCCTCATTTAGAGGAGTTTGCAAAATTGGAGGTTCTCCTACATTGCCCTGAGTGGGAGGAGTGTGTATTTGGGCCTGTTCCTTGGAAGTTTAACGCTGTTTCGACATCGTAGATTACTCTGTGACTTGAATGTTGGTCTCTAGTTCCTTGCCTTTGGATGTTCCTGTGGCTGGTGTGCTGGTTTCATCTGAATGTTGCTGAGAAGTTCCAGCTGTAAAGGCACGAATTCCTGACCTTTGTACCTACCCAAGAGAATCCAGGTCAAGTGTTTTCTCAAGATCTCTCATGACATTTTAAATATTGACCTATTCACTATCATTTTCTACTAGGGTCCCTTCCCTCCATTCATCCATATTTGCAAATTTTTCAATCACTAGAATCCTATGGTGAATGTATGGTGACAATCTGTTCTTCATTGTTCTATCATAGATAAAGCTGTTAGGGACATATGTTATCCACCCAAAACTCTTGTGTAACTTAAGATGATCTTCTAAAATTCTTTCTGCTTCTCTCCAGGCCTCCCTAGTGTTACAAACAAAATGGCCTAGCTGATTCTTGATTCTAAGCTGAGCTTTCTTCTTGGCATTATAAAAATGTACCAAGTCTAAATTTATCATTTGCCTGAAATATTCCAATGCAAAGAGTTTCATTGGAACATACTTTGGTAGCTTAAAATGGTAGAGATCACACCCATATATCCTTATTTCTGTATGGTTCTTGTATAGGTACCAATCACCTATTCTGTACTGCTTGGAGAGCTGAAGGATCTTCTTCATATCACCATTGATCCTAGGAGGGGAAATTCCTGTCAACAAGGAAGTTTCTGGATGGACAAATTGATCAATGAACTCATTATATGAGTAAGAGGACTCTAAGGATGCATGGAAAATGGGACTCCAAAAGATAACAGACCTTGGATTGCCATTGGTGTGAAGTTTTATGACAGAGAAAGGGAAGTTCTCTGACTGAAAATACAAAATAAGATGATAGATGAAGGTGGTGTATTTGAAGACTCCATCATTGTCCAGTCTCGGGAATTGGTCATGAATATTATTAGCAATATAGGAGGCATAATCATACTTAACTGCAGGGGGTTGTCCAGGAGTAAAAATTGACAACAACACTAGGGTGACCTCATCAACAAACTCACTAGTGTTAAATCGCATAATTAAAGATATCATATCAATAATGAGTCTTCCCCTATTTGTGAAGAAAGTTTGCAGATAAGGAGGTGGGCCCTTGGGTTGATGTTTCTATAACATGAAAGTCTGACAGATGCGGTTCAATTTTGATTGAGACAATTGAGTGGATTTCTCAAGTACATATCCCATAGAAATGGAAGTGAGGGCTTGACTAGAGTGGAATTGTAACATTTTGTTGATGGATTGAGTAGTTATCGGGAAGAGGACCATTTGGCTTGGGGACATAACTACTCTGTGGTTGGGGTCATAATTGGTCTGGCATTGATGAATTACATTAGGGAAAACATGGACTGAGGGGAGAAAATACATGGGAAGGTTAGATTCCCACAGTCCTATGATGTCAGAGCCTTTCAGATAGTTGTCTCTACTTTGGCAAAAGACTTTAAGGTGGTTTTTATCCATGGATAAGTCTTTTATCTGAAAGTCTTTATCCATAAGAGGTAGATATTCTAAATATTTATGAGGAGCATTCATGGGTGCAACAATCAAAGCCACAAGGGTTTCCATTTCTGGTTCTTCTGGATTCAAAAAGGTAATTTGGGTTTCCTGTGAAAAATGGGAAAAATAACAGGTCTGGAAACTTATATGGTGAAACAAAGATTGAATTGTACTGAATTTTAGTCTTTCTTCTGTGGAATTAGAGTGTAGAACCAAGACTTGCAGGGTTTCATAGAAAATTGGATAAATACCTATGTTTGGGGAATGAACATTGCAATAACAGGTGCTGGTAGTGGCTAACAAGTTCCAGGCTGCGTCGGTTGCAAGTTTCTTAGCAAGCTGGAGGTTGGAAACCTCGGATAGTTTACCTCGACGTTCTTTTCATGGGATCACAGGTTTGTGGTACAAAACAATGAAAATGACATTTGTTGGTTTTATTAACAAAGTCAAGGGTGGCGGGTTTTTTGGTTTTTGGGTGGATGGCGTTATTGGGAGTGAAGTGACATTTTGTCGTATGCGGAAGAGCGGTAAGTGGTTTCGTATTGCACAACTTTTGGGGATGGGCAGTAATGGGCTTTGGACCAATGATTCCATAGATTGCTTGACGTGTGGCAGAGGCACTATGCGAAAACCACTTAGTGATCGCGTGCTAATGTGTGGTCACAAAGTGGTGTGCGATATGGTTAATAGTCGTTGGATGTAGGAGGTGCGATCGTATGGCTGATGGGAGGTGCGATGCAGCGACATTTAACATGAGTGGGCCTGACATAATTAAGAATTAATTAATTATATCAGGGGTGTTGTGATTGGTTGGGGGATTCTTAATTAACCATGAGGGTTAATTAATCCCGATTAATGCAGCGGGTGATTGGGATGTTAACTAGTTATGGGTTAACGAGTTAATCCCGATTAAAATGTATTTATGGTTATAACTGAACCAAAGGGGCGTGGTATATAAAAAATTGGGATTTTTAATATCTTTAAATAATACGGGAAGGGGAAAATGTTTATGCGTGGATTATATAAAATAAGTTAAAAATTAATATGGTAATGTAATGAAAAAGTGCTAAGTAAAAAACATTAGAATTGTATATTTAACTTAGGCTTAAGTGAGAAAAGGGTTTTTTTTATGGGCTCAAGAAAAGACTTATGAATGTGAATGAATGATTTATGGATAGTTTTAAGTATTTAGGCTTTTAAATTATTGGGCCAAGTGTCCGGTCCCTCCAGAAGTCAGAGAAATGCTCTAAGCCCCTCCAATTTAGCAAATTCCTTAGTCCTTAGGGGAAATTAGTGAATAATTAGGGAAAATGAGAAGGGGAGTTAATTATTGTGACTTTGCTTTGCTTGATATGCTTGCAATGTACTGTATGCCTTGGCCTTGTGATGAAAGTGAAATATTAACACATTCAAGATATTATTCATCACATATGATTTTGCAACATCAACTACCTACCCTACCTACTTTATCCTAGCATTTTTACTTCTTTATTTGGGTGCACTTAGACAGGCAAACCCTTATCAAATCTTTCATTTCTTTTACATGGCAAAACTTATCTAAATCTACACTTATTACATCCAAGGGTTCAGATTAAATTGTTGAGCTCCTTTTTATTTACTCTACCTATCTACATATTTGCCAAGATTACACTGTTTGGTCAGATATTTATTCTCTATTTCTACAACATAAAATTGAAAAATGAATTACCCAAGTTTAAACAGTTTGACTATTCATGAATCGTGGCATAAGTGACAAGCTGCCCACAATTGTTTATTACACAAAGTGAAAAATTAGTGGCATTTAGACTTGCACACTTTCCTGGTCTTTCTTTTAGTTTGGGTTCATTTTCTTTCATTTTTTTGACCATTTGTATTCTTCTTACCCTTTGATTTTTCTTTTAGGGTATACCCTCTTTACATTTTTTAAATTTTTTGATTTTTTGAAAATATGGAAAACCTTTGCAACAAGAAAAGGTATGAACATATTACATAGCTCGTCAAGTCAATCATGACATATGACACCTATCGGTATAGGGGGCTAACAAGATAAACAGTGGAGATGTGATAAGCGATATAAAGGTGGACCCGATAGGAGTATAGAGCAGAAATTATAATATTTCAAATCCGATAAACGATAGATTGGCAGATTTTCACAGTTTTAATGTATTTCTCTGTGTAAATAGAGAATGATGTTTTTGGGATTTCAAAGGCATCAATGGTCCATTCTGTTATAGAATAGGTAGCCACCATCCCTAAAGGAGTTTAGCGATGATTGCTAATGCTCAGAGGGGGATTCAAGTGGACAGAGGCCGGGAGCTAGAGAGCCCGAGAAGTGGAAACAAACAGATAGCACCGATTCGCTTTAAAGTGACATAAGACATAAGATAGAGGCAAGCAGTGTTGAGACAAAGAGCAAAGAGAGAGAAAGAGTCAGTGAGGAGAGTCTGTGTAGTTAGAAAGGCTTGGGGGATCCAAGTAAAGCCTTGTTGTTTTGTATCTAATGTGTGAGACTCAAATTGAGCACACTTTTGTAAAAAACTCTGCTTCTAAAGACATAATAGAGAGGTCACCACTAAAGGCTAGACCAGGAGACGTAGCAGGAGTGTTGGGTGAACTCCTTATTAAACTTGCTATGTTTATGTGTGTTTGTCTATTATATTATTTAACTGCATCATTGCTTATGTATTTCACAATCTTTTCAATCCATTGCACAAATTAACATAGGCAAATCCATGCACATGAGTCTGTAATACATTAATAATTGTCTAAGATCTCATTATTATATCAGCTCTCACGCTTGTAAAGTCCTTCATAGGCTATGCCTCAGCCTGTCTGGTTAAGTACTTAGTCACGGTGATGATGTACTATGGAGCTGTCCTTTTACTTGGAGGCTAAATTGGTCCTACAAAGTCAATCACCCACTTCTTGAATGGCTCTAATGATAGCTATGGATTTAGCAGTTTCTCATACTTGCACGAGGGTCTTCCTATCCTTTGGCATGTGTCACATGCCCTGCAATATGCTTTTGAATCCTTATGCAAGGTCGGCCACCATAACCTAGCGCTAGAATCTTCTACACTGTTGCTTTTCCTGCATAATGACCTCCCACGGCTTTATTACAAGCCTTAGTGAGGATGTTGTTTCTTTCAAACTCTAGCACATAATGTCGCAATATTTCATCTAATCCCATTTTGTAAAAGTGCCTTGCAATGATAGAAAAGTCTACTGCATGCACCACTAGTTCTTTCTTCTGTTGGCTTGTATATCCTTCCGGATCCATACCTATTGTCAGGAAGTGTATAATATCTTCAAAGTGGTTGTCCTTGACACGTATTGCAAAGAGATGCATGTCAAGTAGCTCCTCCTCCAAATTAGTAGGCTCCTCCCCTGTTTCAATGCGTGAGAGATGATCCGGTCCAACATTCAAGTGTCCTGGTTTCACAATAACTTCAAAATCATATTCCTGTAACAAGAACAACCACCTGCATATCTTCCCCCCAAACATAGGCTTGTTGACTAGGTATTTCAACGTGAAATGGTTTGTATACATCCTAAAGTGTCCACCCAACAAATAGTACCTGAACTTTTGGAGCGTGTACATCGTAGCTAGTCCTTCGTGTTCTATCGTGGAATAATTTTTCTCGCTTTGGAAAAATTCCTACTTGTGAATGCTAAAGGATGATCCAAGTCCCCTTCACCATCTTGTGCTAGTACTTCTCCCTGCATAATACATGACGCATCCACATGCACATGAAATTCCTTCTTCTAATCTAGGAAGACTAGGATCGACATTGTGACCATTTACTCCTTTAGAACATCGAAGCTCTTATGGCATTGTTCATTCCAACAGAATGTAACATCCTTATTTAACAATTTTTTTATCAGTAGAGTGATGTGGGCATAGCTCTTGATGAATTTTCTATAGTAGCCTTTATGCCCCAACATTGCACGCAGCTGTTTCACACTCATTGGTGCCTCCAAATTGATTATGCCTGTGATCTTTGCTAGGTCTACCATCAAGCCTTGTCTGCAAACCACATGGCCTAGCAAGATCCCAAAAGGGACACAAAAAAACATTTCTTCAGATTGAGTGTGAACTGGTACCTCCAGCATGTATCTAGCATCAAGCGCAGACTTGTCACATGGTGCTCCACTAGTCCGAACACTGTCCAATCATCAAAGTATACTTCCAGAAATTTATGAATGAAATCCTTGAACGTTGCGATGACTACGCATGAAAAGATTGTTGGCGCGTTCTTCAACCCAAAAGGCATCATCATATACTGGAAGCATCCCCACTGAGTCGTGAAGTTCGTATTACTTCTATCCTCTGACATGATTTTGATTTGATGGTACCCAGAGAACCCATCCGTGAACGAAAACGGTTTTTGGCTACCAACATTATCCAAGACCTCATCGGTGAACGGGGTTGGGAAGGGATCATGCATGTAGGAATCATTCAACTTCCTGAGATCTATGGATATCCTTATTTCTTCCTTTTGCTTCTTTTCCTATACCACTATGGGGCTTACCCAATCAGATTCTTCCATTGGTTCAATAGTACCAACCGCGAGCATCTTGTCTAACTCTAAGCAAACCCTTTATTTATACTTCGGATTGAGGCAATAAGGTCTTTGCTTCATAGGTTTCACATCTAGTTTTAGGGTGATCTCACGACACCCAGGTCCCCTACTATCCCTTCCAAATTTGAAAACTTTGTGGCGAATAGATCCTAATATTCGCAGAGTAGTTTGGTGACCTTACCTACTGTTGCATCATCCTAGTAGTCCCTAATCTTGCAAAGTTTGGTTCTGTCTCCGTGTCAATGTTCACCTACCTCATCTTGAGTGGCTCAGTTATGTTTGGGTTCTCTAGTTGTGGTCCTTCAACTTCGTGGTGTCCTTCAGTCTCTGGAATATTAATATTCCTCGGGTCTTCATCTTCTTCTTCCACTATTACATTATAACACTCCAACACATGTCTCAGTTGGGTAGTTCAATCAGGTTGAATCAGGTCTAGAGGATCCTGTGGTATCCTAAAGATGGTTGTCTTTACATCCTGCAACTCTTCATTGATAGATACAAATTCATCCTCAAAACTGAATGTCATTATAGATCCTTGGCGTAAAACATCCCATTCTTCGGTGCCATGATGGACGTCTATCTCCAAGTACCAAGTCTTTGGTATAACATCCAAAGTATGAAAAAATAGATGGAGCCACTCTGGCTAAAGCTTTGCTCCATATATTTCAGTCCATTTCGCCAAACGATCACACAAATCATTTCTCCCATCATACTTTTATGTTAGTCATACCTTCGAGTTGCCAAATCGTATCCTCATCATCCTTCTATATTCGCGGCAATCCTCAAAACTATGCTTGTGTGTACCCCACCATCTTGCAGGTGTAGCATGCAGCACCCAATCTAATGCCTGTAAGTGATGCTTCTCAGGAAATTCCTTTTTGAATTCATCAAGAAGTGATCAACATCAGTTAACCTGTCATAGTGAGGTAGATTTCTTACCTCTGATGAGACGCATCACAACGACTTGGTCATCATATTACATCGCAACATAAATACTTCATGTAGTCGGTTCTGCAGTGCTCCAATTCCTCTAAATCTAATGTGTAGGATCTCCTGCGATCCCATGCGATATGCCCTTCAGCTATCATATTCACCCAATCCTGATCGCGTGTCGTTATATTATAAATTTGGTCTAAATCCTTGTCACTTTCATAATCGCAGACCAGATCAGTATAGCGTGGTCCTTCCGCAGGGTCTAGTGGCACTAGTACATGGAGTGATTTATTCCCAAATATCATATTTCGAGTCTTCAAGTTGATTACCTCATTCATGTTAATGGCCCAATCGATCCCAAGGAGCACTGGGTAGGGATTGCTATCATCCACAATCTCTATTACTTCAAAATATGCTAGTGCACTCGTGCCTTCGATATTAACTGTTACCCCCTGCAACCTTCCCATTGGGATCATTTTTCACTATTTTCCATCCTTAACTGAATTGGAGACCACTGTAGCGTAGGTCTCCCCATTTTTTCCCATGTTTGTTTCGGCAAAACCTTCGCGTCAAACCCTAGGTCCAAGATAACTTAGTTGATTTCATATTCCCCTATCTGTGCGGTAAGTCTCATCTCATGTCCAATACTTGCCTTATGCTTACCAGGCTTTCTGACTACATGCAGTTGACTAATAGTGTTTTCCTTGTCAGCGCACCACTTGATCAGTTCCTGCAATCCCTTCATCACCTTGCTATTGCATATCAATTTGATGTAGGTCTCTACGAATTTGGTAATCATGGATGGGACCATTTTCTCCATCAGATTCTCTTGACTTCCTGAGGTATAGGCCTAAACAAAACTTTTCTTCACTTCCATAAATGGATATTTTGCACATTCCAGATCAGACCCGGTCTCCTTTTCTAGTGCTTTGCAGACTGACTCACCTTTTGTAGGCTACTTCCCCTTATCCTCACTAGTCGTCATTCCACTCTGTAGCATAATGTTTACCTTAAGGTCTTCCTCGTGAGGCTCAACCCTCATCATCTATAGATTCTGAGTCGGCTATGAAGGCTATGCCCCCTTCTCATGAATCTTAGCCAATGATATAGGGCAATCCTCCGTCGCATGGTCAAACTGAGTACGATAGTGGCATGAAAGACACATTGGATTTAGGAAGTCTCTCACGTAGTGTCCTGATCCTCCACAATTGTAACAAATAAGCTGCCCTCGACCTCTACCAGGTCCTCCTCCACCTCAGCCTCATCCACGCCTCTGATACTCACCTCATGCTCCTCCAACGCCTTGGTCTGGAGGTCACGTTTCTGCTTGCACCCTGTATGCATGTGTCTTATCCATCATTAATTCATAACTATGGAAATTGCACTCATCATGAGATACTGATTGACAAAAATTGTAGAAGAGATGTTGTGGTGTATTTATGAATTTCTGCAGCAAATGCAAATTGTCGGTCACATGCTTCCCAGGTACTTGGCAAATAGCACACCATAGCGTGGGCCTTGTACTTGGTACTACTGTAGTCTTTGACCTTAGATGCATTGGTCCCCTTGTAGTGGCCTTCAGCCTCAGAGGCATTGGTCCCCTTGCTGTAGCATAATTAGAAAATACTGGACAGTGATCCTTATCATGCCTTTGACCTTTTTCATTTTAGGCACCAGACCTCTTTGCGCGCCTCTATCCAAGTTGTTCTGTCTTTCTTCAGACTTTGCATTTCAGGGCAAAGGTTTTGCAACTACGTGTGAATTTGCTAAGCCCCCTGATTATCATCCTACATTGTTGTCTCATGCAATCTCATCACGATTTCCAAAGCTTCCGCCTGGGTCCCGATCTTCTGTTGTGATAGAACAACCCTTAGGTGAGGCAAGAGTGAGGCAACAAACCATTCGCAGTGCTACCCATCAATCACATTCATGTTGGCTTCACGGATCATACACTTCAATATTTGATCCAAATCCTAGGGCATCGCTCTAAGCTTCATCATAATCTATTTGAATCCCACAATCACTTACACTTGAGACTTAGGTCTATTGAATTCCTTATTCAGCGGAGTCTGGATATCTTCCAACGTAGACATTGGGTTATCTGTACTGTACTTAATGTACCATGTTAGTGTGCAGTCTTGCAAAGCACTAACCAACATTGCTTTCTTCATTTGATCATTCGTGATGCCCTGAGCTTCCCATACAACCTTCGCGATGAGCCAAAACTGGCCCTAATCTTCATTTCCTATGCCTTTGAACATAGGTAGCTTTATGGAGTTTGCTATGTTGAAAAAAGGTGGAGGTGGCAGCAGTGTGGGTGAGGGGGTAAGCACTGGAGGTGAGGATGGAGGCGGTGTAGGTATTCACGAGAATCCTTGTCTTATCAACTACATAGTGCTTAGTGGAGAAGCCTATGCTTCTCCTTCATCGTCACTCAGAGGAGGCTCAATCAGTAGGCTCTATTCAGGACCTTTTATTCCTCCATCCTTGAAAGACCTTCCACTTCGTAGCCCCAAAAATCAAGGTAACTACATGAACCTCTTTTCACACAAGAGTATCTTAATCCAAGTGTTTAATGATTTCAAATACTTACCTTGTGGCCCCTTGAAGAAGCGGTGCTCTGCTTCGCTATAACTGATCGAAGTGTGGATCGCAAACTCTGTCACAAACCCTCCTATGATATGATTGAGCCAATGATCGACAGCACGCATGATCTTATCTTCAGAGGCTTCCAATTTATACACTAACTCTGGGGTCTAGACAGTTGGACCATCAAGCCTCCACCTCCCTTGGCTGCCTTCCAACTGCGTGATTCACTCATATAATTCAACCAGGAAGGAACATAAGAAGATTTCATGTATCTCTGTGTGCATATATATCTCCAACCATTATTCTTTCATCAATCATGGATTCTTGTTTTCTTATGCCATGAATTCATGGATCTTTCTACCCAACCAGTCTTCAATCTCATTCTTAGTTGGATTCAAACAATGCGACATCACACATCTTGTTATGAGGATCCCGGTCCGAGCAACAGAACCATTTGTTGGCTTGATGGGACCTGACCCAAGTTTAGAGTTAGTCAACCAAACAAATCCCTACACTACTGGCCCTTCCAGCATCAATCCGTGTAGCGTGCACTGAAATCTCACTCGAAGCAGTATGGGGGGATGCAGGAATCAATTTTCTGCACCCTGAGATGGCTGTGATGTTGGTTTTACACTTTAACTCTTCCTTTGCGTAGATAAATAAGCTTTTGGGGCTTATCGATGTACCTCTTTATTCTTCTTTTAGAACCTCCACGAAGTTCTGAGGTCATCCTTTATGTAACCCTAACTAGTGATTGAGGAACTTACACACCTCTGTAACTACTTTGTTGTATAGTTTCCCGATTTATCTTAAGTGTTCACCAATTCTTCCATGAAATTAAGATTGTCTTCATGTAAATATATATCTCTACTTGCGTTCATATAACAGAGGGAAACATATATATTCCCACATAAAATTAGCAATAAGACATAAACCCAGTACTTAACATGACATAATCAAATGCAATTGATAGAAGTAAAATGCATGGTAGTTTTAGAATAGTTCTCTTTATTAATGTTTTAGGTTCCCAGTACAAACTCTAACTACCCTGCACACACAACTGCAGGGGTCTGTGCACTCAGCTGCAGACTTCTACCCTAGGCCTCTGCACACTCAGCTGTAGAGCCTCTTTCCTGCACTGAGAATCTCGTTCTTAGCTCTTTTCAAACTCATCAATGACTCCAACTATCCATTGAACTATCTTGGACTCCTCTAAGACCTCCTTTCTATACAATCCCATGGTCCACAAACCAAGGGATGATCTCGTCAAGCCAACATAACCTATCTAAACTAAGGGCGAAAACCCTTTTTGACTCTTGATATCGTCATGCTCTACGACCACAAAATGTGGAGACTTTACATTCCTTTATACAAAATTTGGGTTTTCTACCCAAAAACTTGGGTTTTTAACCCCAAAATTGACCCTAGGGGACTCGTTCCCAACACTGGAGGTTCCAACATTGAAATCATCTATTTCTCCAGATCTCCAAAAAGTCTTGGACAATCATTCCAAGGTATTTGAGACTCCCAAAGGCCTCCCACCTTTTCGTGATCATGATCATGCTATTCATTTCATTCCAGGAAGTGCTCCTCCAAACATCAGGCCTTACAGATATCCCTATGCCCAAAAGAGTGAAATTGAATGTATGGTTGTAGAAATGGTAGAGGTTAGTATAATTCAACCTAGTCAAAGTTCTTTCTCTACTCCAATAGTATTGATGCAGAAGAAGGATGGATCATGGCGCATGTGTCCAGATTATAGGGAGCTCAACAAGCTCATTGTTGGCTTGTTGGGGCCTAACCCAGGTTTAGAAGTGTTTCATCCGAATGAATCTCGCACTACTGGCAATTTCAGCAACAATCCATGAAGCACAAATGGAAGTCTCACACAAGGTAGTATGGGAGGGTGTCAGAACCAAGTTTCTGCACCCTAGGGATGTCTTGATGTGACCTGGAAGGATTGCAAACCACTCCATGCACCTGCACTACTCTGCATAGTTACCTGTCCTTCACGTAGATCCGCGCCAGTTACTTCCCAAATCTTATTATTTATATGAATTTATTACAAATATGATCTTCTTCTTATAGTCTTTAAGCAAACATTTAGCAATAAAACCTAGAGCACACATTCATAATTCTTAAAGACAATACATAAGTTTAGAAAATAAGTAACAGATAGATTCGTGATAAAGCACACAATGTTTCATAAATTCTTATCTTTATTTATCTTATGTTAATACAACTAGATCTGCCCTGCACACTTAGCTACAGCGGTCTGCGCACACAGCTGCAAAGCCTCTATCTATCTAGCAACACCCTTGACTCGGACTTACAGACACAGAGAGAATTTTGCCTTCATAAACCCATACCATTCAAGATCAAAACCAAAAACTAACTTCTAAACATAGAGCCTTGCTCTATTTATACATTTCCATGGTCCGCGGACCATGGGCAGGCCGACTAACTTTCTATTTTCATACATTATTTTCGGGCGAAAAACCCTTTGACTTGACTCATTACAATTCATGCTCTACACACCTCACGGAGCCTTTAGCATACTTTTACCCAAAATTGTGGGCTTTGTGCTGCAAAACCATTACACGGGGCCTCTGCTACCCAACAAGCCCCCAATGCAATCATCGTGACTCGTCCCGAGTCACTCGGATAGTGCAACAATCTTCGCATGGAGGTCATTCAGCAACTTCTGTGCTTCACGTACACTCGCAACAAAATTTTCCTCCATCTGCTACAGCCATTCTATGCGAGCCACCTATGCATCAGTATCAGTTTCAGTTGCTTGTCCGGGTTCATATACTGCCTGCTTATGTGCTAACTTTCCCTCGATGTTGGTGGAGACCACGAATGCCTCATCAAGCCAATGCTGGATGCATTCTTTAAGCCCTTCTTCCTTCTTCCGAGTAGCGTCAACCTGTGCCTCCCTCATTTTTTCCAATCGCTATGTGATGGCGACCATTTGCGTAGTCCCCTGAACTTTGTCATAAGCCTGTTGTAGCTCCCGCACTTCTATCTCTACCTGCTACAGTGTTGGGTCTTCCTGGAGGGATGTGAGCGTAAGGAGTGATTGATCCAACAATCTCGAGCAATCTTGGACAACGTGCTTTATCACTTCTAATCCTGCTTGAATTTCCTCGTGGCGCTACTCTTGAACTTCTAGGGGTGTCGGTGGCTGCACCTTCAGTCTTAGCTCCACAATTTGCAAATTTAATTCCCATTGAGCTTTCACGACCTCCTCTTGGTCCATACGAAATCCTGTGGCCATGTGATGAATCTTGTCAATTGTTGGAAGATCCGCTGGGACAACCAACTTTGATACCTTGTTGTAGGCCTCTACCATGACCTGTTCCACTTCTTGGTTGTGCGCAACCAAGTCATCGCACTGTAGACTGACCTGATCTAGATTTTCCTTGTGCTCCATTAAGATTTGGAGGGTGTGGGCTTCCTTGGCATGAAGCTCAATGGTGACCCCATCCTGCAGTTGGTATAGGGATTCTCTGGGTAGGACAACTAAATTCAACCCCCAACTTCGCATGCCACCTTCAGCTACTACTAGGATAGCGCCTACTAGCAACAATAAAGTGTTCATTGTGTGGGTGCACACCATCTTCTCAGCTGCAGCTATGTCATCTACTAAGTTTGGTATCATTCCTCCTGGGGGTCACACTTGTAATTCCTGCAGCTGCACTTTGAGCTCCCCCAACACAGTTCTCTTCTCTGTCATCAGCTCCTCCAATGCACTTGTAGTGATATTGTGCACCGGTTCATTGCTGTCAAGAAACTATTTCTCCAAAGTCTTTGTTGTCTTTGAATTTTTGCGTGTGTGTGGCGATTCCTTGATGCGCGGCTGCTTGGATTGGATCAATTTTGTGGAAATGTATGTGTGTCCTTGTGTCTCTGTTTCGCTCTGCATGTCCTGTTCTAAGGACATTTCCTGATCTTCCATGATCTCCTTGGCTATTACTTCCTTGGTCACCTCCTGCTACAAAGCTGCCTTTTGTCCCTGACGTGTCCTTTCCCCCAATTTAGTGAGTCACAGTTGGATTTCCTTCTTTCTCTACTATGCTACATCCTTTCTAACGCGGCCATGTCTGGGGAGCACCACTCTAGAGGCCATGATACCAGTACCTCGTAAATTGCATCGTCTATTGCAATGAATGGAAGCTTTACCCATGTTCGTTTTGGATCCTTCCACACCCGGATATATAGGTTATGCATGTTCACTTTAAACTTGACCATGAATTGCAGATTGTTGTATACTATCGGGGAAAACCTCGTTCTTTGAGCGATCCATGTTAGGATACTCACCTCCATGAATATCCAAAATACCTTGATGTCACCAATCCTCGTGGCATCTTTGTATCCCAGAGCGAGTTATACCACATTGCTTCAGGTAGGTTCTTCTCAATGCTGGGAAACTAGCTACCCTGTGGCAGTTCTCCTACAACTAGAAGGATTGATAGTAGCAACCATGCATAATGGAAAGTCTTACCTTTCTCCTATGCTTCTTATAATTTGTCTAGCTAAATTCTTTGTTCAATGCATCCTAGATCGTCTCTATTCCCGCATTATGGTGATAGCTAGAGTACTTTATATACCTAGTCAATGCGCCGTCCTGCTGTGCGCTAACTAGAGTAGCCTTTTTGATGTTATAATCTGTTACACCTTGGGCTTCCCATACAACCTTTACCATGAATCAAAACTAATATGGTTCATCATTTCCTACGCCTCTAAATACGGGAAACTTGATCTCACTCACCATTCCAACCCTCGTTGGTGGGGTAGGTAAAAATGGGTTTGATGTAGGTGAAGTAGGTGATGGCGTGGGTGGTGGAGGTATCAGTGGAATGCACTACTTTATCAATCAGACTGTGCTTCTTAGAGAGAACCCTATGAGCTCCTCCTTTCTTTCTAGAGAAAGTGAAATCAGAGGACTACTTTCTAATCCTTCTGTCCGTCAGTAACCTCTTCCGCTCCTTGTTACCACAGACATCAATGGATGTACATAAGCCATTTTTCACATAACAACATTTTAATCCAAGTATTCAGTGATTTGATGTACTTACCCCATGGTCCTTGGAGAAATCACCTTTCTTCTTCGCTGTAACTCACAGTTGTGTCTATCATGAATTTGGTGATAAACCCTCCTATTATTCGATCCAACCAGTGATCTACTACCTGTGCGATTTTATCTTCAAATGCTTCTAGCCTATGCACCAACTCTGGCATCCACACGATGGGTTGATCTAGTCTGTACCTTCCCTGACTATCATCTAGTCTCACGATCCACTCGTACAGTTTTGTCGAGAAGTACGCGAAGAAGATCTTGTGGATTTCTATGTATATGTAGCGATCTAGCCACCTTTCCTTAGATATCCACGGATTTCTAGTTTCTTGTACCACGAACTCGTGAAGCTTCTGATCCAACCAATCTTCAAGTTATTTCTTCATAGGGTTCTAGTGTTCCGACATCAGATATCCCTTAGGCAGATCTTGTTCTTGGTAATGAAACCATTTTTTGGCTTGTTGGGGCCTGACCCAAGTTTAGAAGTGTTTTAGCCGAACAAATCCCACACTACTGGCCCTTTCGGAAACAATCCGTGGAGTGCGCACTGAAGTTTGACCTGAGGTAGTATGGGAGGGTGCTGGAATGAGGTTTCCACACCCTAGATATGTCTTGATGTGACCTGGAAGGATCAAAATCCATTCTGTGCACCTGCACTACTTTTCACAGTTACCTGTCCTTCATGTAGATCCGCGCCAGTTACTTCCCAAATCTTATTATTTATTTGAATTCATTACAGATATGATCTTCTTCTTATAGTCTTTAAGCAAAAATTTAACAATAAAACCCAGTGCGCGCATTCATAATTCTTAAAGACAATAAATAAGTTTAGAACATAAGAAATAGATAGATTTGCGATAAAGCACACAATGATTCAGAAGTTCTTATCTTTATTTATCTTCTGTCAATACAACTAGATCTATCCTGTGCACTCAGCTGTAGGGGTCTGTGCACATAGCTGTGGACTCTACTAGACCTCCATACAGATAGCTGCAGAGCCTCTATCTATCTACCAACACCCTTGACTCAGACTTACAGACGTAGAGAGAATTTTGCCTTCATAAACCCATACCATTCAAGATCAAAACCAAAAACTAACTTCTAACCATAGAGCCTTGCTCTATTTATACATTTCCAAGGTCCACGAACCATGGGTAGGCCGACTGAATTTCTATTTTCTTACATTATTTTTAGGCGGACAACCCTTTGACTTGACTCATTAAAATTCGTGCTCCACGCACGTTGCGGAGCCTTTACCCTACTTTTACCCAAAATTGTGGGCTTTGAGCCCCAAAACTATTACGTGGGGCCTCCGCTACCCAACACTCACTATTAAATATGAATTTCCCATTCTTGTCAATGATGAATTATTGGATGAATTGCATGGAGCAACTTACTTCACCAATTTGGACCTTCGTTCAAGATATTATCAAATCACAATGAAGACTAAAGATATTCTAAAAGCAACATTTAGAACTTGTGAGGATCATTATGAATTTTTGGTCATGCCTTTTAGCCTTACCAATGCACCTTCTACATTTCAAGGTTTGATGAATTCCATTTTCAAACCCTTCCTTAGAAAATTTGTGTTAGTATTTTTTGATGATATACTAATCTATCACAAGTTTTGGAAGGATGAAGTTCAACTTGTTGACAAAGTCCTCAAACTATTGGAGGAGAAACAATAATATGCAAAAACGTTCAAATGTTTCTTTGGAGTACAAGAGGTGGAATATTTGTGTCATATTGTATCTCATGAAGGTGTTAAGCTAGACCCTAAAAGAGTTAAAGCCATTAAGGAATGGAAAATCCCCACATCCATAAAGCATCTGCGAGGATTTCTCACGTTTACAGGGTATTATCGCAATTTTGTTAAGAATTATGGGAGAATTACAACACCTCTAACAACATTACTAAAGAAAGATGCCTTTTCTTGGACTGCAAAAGTAGCGAAGGCCTTTAAACAATCTTAAAGAGGCAATGTGCCAAGCACTGGTCTTAGCTATGCCATACTTCACAATACCCTTTATTTTGGAATGTCATGCCATAGGAAATGGAATTTGTGTTGTTTTAATGGAAGAAGAAAAACCCATTTTTTTGGAAATTCATCCAATCAAAGGAAAGTATTTACGCAAATCTATTTATGAGAAGGAAATGTTGGCAATACTACATGCACTTAGGAAATGGAAACCTTATCTAATGGGAAGACACTTCAAGGTAAAAACGGATCACGATAGTATTAAATACTTTTTAGAAAAAATATTATCTATAGAAGAGAAATAGAAATGGGTCACAAGGATGTTGAGTTATAACTTTGGAATCATTTAAGAAAAAGGGAAGAAAAATGTTGTTACAGATGCAATATTAAGAAATAATGAGAATGTGGAAGAATTTCTTTGTTCCATTTCTATTATCCAACCACATTGGATAAGCGAAGAAAGGGATGAATGGAAGAATGACGAAGAAGTGTGGGCACTCATTCAAAAGTTGCACCAAGATCCTAGTACATATGATACATTTAGTTGGAAAAATGATTTGTTATGGTACAAAGATCACTTATACCTCTGTAAGAATTCCTAACTCAAACAAAATATTCTTCTAGAATTACACACCTCTTCCTTAGGAGGGCATTCAGGATTTTCAAAAACTTACCACAAGGCTAAGAAGGAATTTTTTTGGGATGGCCTTAAATCTGATATTCAAAATTTTGTGGTGGAATGTTTGGTTTGCCAACAAAGTAAAGTTGAGACAATTAAGACCCCAGGTCTATTACAACCTTTCTCCATTCCAAGTCAACGTTGGGAGGAGGTTTCAATGGATTTTATCATAGATTTACCCAAGTCCGAAGGGAAGAGTTCCATGATGGTGGTAGTTGATAGACTTACCAAGTATGCACACTTTTGTGCATTATCTCATCCATTTAAATCCAGTACAATTGCTACAATATTTATGGAAACAATTCAAAAGCTACATGGAAATCAAAAGATTATTGTAAGTGACAGGGATCCTATTTTCACTGAAAGTTTTTGGACAAATTTATTTTCTTGTCTCGGTACTAAGTTAGCTCATAGCTCATCTTATCATCCTTAATCTGATGGGAAAACTAAGATAGTGAACACATGTTTGGAAGGATATCATTGTTTCTTTATATCTGATAAAAAGACATAATGGGTCAAATGGTTTCCTCTGTCTGAATGGTGATATAACACTTCCTTCCATACTACAGCAAAAATGACCGCGTTTATGGCACTTTATGGATCTTCAAGAAGTGGAAGATCACATCAAGCATCCAAAAAAAGTTCTCCAACTCTTAAAGGATAACCTCATTTTGGCACAGAATAGAATTAAATAATAGGCAGATCAACATCACAATGAAAGAAGTTTTGATGTAGGTGATTGGGTATTTCTATGACTACAACCATACAAACAAATGTCCATCAAGCAAGCTAAGAAGGATAATAAATTATCACCAAAGTATTATGTTTCATACAAGGTGTTCCAAAATATTGGTACTATGGTATGCAAATTGGAACTTCCTGCATCTTCCTAAGTGCACCTAGCCTTCCATGTTTCATGCTTAAAGAAGGTTATAGGTGACATGCTCCTAGTTCAAACAAGATTTCTAGAGCTTGACAAGGAAGGAAACATCATATTGGAACCTAAAGCAGTTACAGAAACAGGAACTCGACAGCTACGAAATCGATCAATTTCAGAGTATCTCATCAAGTGGAAGAACTTACCCGTTGAAGATTCCACATGGGAGGATTATAATTTTATACAAAAGCATCCAAAATTGCTCAAGTGTTGAGGACAACAATATTTTGAAGGAGAGGGGCATGTTAGGTCCCTATAATACTAGTGTACTCCCTTATTATTATTGTCATTGTAGCTCCTTATTGTTATTGTTGTGCCCATGTTGTCCCCATATTGTTATTATTGTGCTGCATAGAAGCCCACTATTGTTATTTTTGTTCCCTTACATTATTATTGTTATGTTGGCTTTGATTATATTGTGACCCCTTAGAATCCTATATATAGAAGTGATCCAGGTGGATATTGGTGGCCACCTGCCAAGTCCACCTGGACCCCCACCATTGTCTTTCTCAGCATTTTCAGTTTCCTTAATTGTAGCACAACTTACTATTTTTAGCAGTTTTTCGGATCCCGAACTTCCGGAGCCGTTTTGAGGCCCTAAACGACGTTTTTTGGGAATCCAGGGGCAACACGGGTTTGCGTTCCAACAATGATAGTTCTCGAATAGATCTTTCTAATGAGCTATTGTACGCGTCAAACGGAGATCGTATGCCAAAGTTACGACCCCGGGAAATTGATGTACCAATTTACCCAAAACGGGGCCCACAATTTGGCGTTTCATCTTCTAAGGGTCGGTTTTGGAATGTGAAGGGTTTTCCATTGTTTCTCAATAATAAATAGGCCTTCGAGCCTCATTGTAACACAAGTTCGGAACAGTTCAGAGACATGTAGCCGCACATCTCTTCTCAGAGATAAGCTACCATCGTCCTAGCTGGTTTATTTCCAATTCTGGTTGTAAGCATATTTCGGTATTTTCCATTAATGAAATGAAGTGTTATTTCCGCTGCATCTCTTTATTTATGGTTATCGCATCTCTGTATTTATGGTTATCTCTGTAATCTATTGCGTTCCTGTTTAAATCCGGATCACTTCTTCACCTAATGGGGGTGCGCATGCAAATGTACATGTGGCATGTGAAAGGCCATTCGGGCCTGCTCTCCCTCCATGCGAATATTAACTCCCCATCTCTCAGCTGATTCGACATTTACTCTATTTTTGTGATGATCCTCCTTGAAAGCTTTGCAGATAAATGTGATGCCTGACACACAAATTGTTTCAGTTTGGCTGTTTGGGAAATGAATTTGGGTGTTAAGGAGAAGGGAAGCAGTCAGATCTGTGTCTATGGCGCCTCATTGGGGCTTCGACCTTGGGTGAGGTTGGCAAACGATAATTACAGTTGCTTGGTGTGGATTGGGATAAGTCTCGTAGTTTGCCCTTGGGAACCCGATACGTGGACATTTGTGGTTTTGTTCTGCTCCATCGCCTCCTTTGGCCATACGTCTCTTTCGCTCCTGTGCTAGTTTCTGGCTTCACTCCTGCTTGCTAGGACTCTTGCTGGTCTTCACAGGTGTGTGGGATTTCATTTGCTATTTGGTAATTTGTGCTTTGGGTTCGTGTCTTTCCTTTGGCCTGAATGTTTATACAACTTCTTGATTAGCACTCAGGGTTGTGGGTTCTGTTTGTGTGAAGATTTAGGGTGGTTTTTGAGAATTGTTCTACTCTGTCTAAACATGAGGCCATCTCACCTTTCTGTTAGTAGTGTGTGAAGATTTAGGGTGGTTTTCTCAAGCATGCTCTATGGGCTCCCCTATCACGAGCCGTCAACCACTGTAATCAATAAGATACCCTGACAACGGGGACACCCTTGTCATGGGTGGGGGTAACAAGCCCAGGCTGGGTGTCCCGAAGCAGGCCATCACTCATCCTCAACCACCTCTTATAGTCAGGAAACAAAGGATGTTGAGGCCATCTCTGCAGCCAATTCTTCAAGCCGCCTAGTGGCTCCTACCTCTATGGAATCTATTGCTGAGCAGTTGCAACACATACAAATTGACATAGATATTCTAAGGGACCACATGTATGAAGACCGCAATGAAATTGTTGGCTATCTTACAAACATTTAATATAATCATAATGCCATTCTAGAAGAGTTAGATAATATCTGACGCAGTCAACATCGCACTAACAACCACCTCTGCACCCTAGAGGCACGGGTGGAACATATTGACTTCCACATACTTGATCGTGTTGGCTACTTTGCAGCTCCCCTTATAATGCCCCCTCATCCCCCTCCTTGATATGCTGTTGCTACTAGTTCAAGTATTTTTGTGTGTCTCACATAGTATGATAAGGCCACAAGGCCCTCTGGAAATAATGTATGCGAGTTGTCTATCCTGGTATTCTCCAGTCCCCAATCTCAAAAATTCTGGTCGAAATGAGGGAGCAGGGGCTCTTGAGAGCACTTTTGTACACTGATATTTTGAAAATCTAATGAAAGCCATTTTGAACGACAATTTTTTTTAATAATTATAATTAATAAGTTTATTTATCTATTTTTATTTTCATGTAATTTGACCAAGTCAAAATGTTTAGATATGGACATTACAACACCTCTTCCATACTCGGTTGGAGAGTGTCTCTCGGCCTACAAATGTAATAAAATAAAATTAAAAAAAAATATCTCTAAAAGATTTTGATTGTGAAATGAGAGATGGTTTTTGGGCATGTGATGAGCCGGTATTATAACAAAGCCTATTTACAAGTTAATAATATCCATGGTAAAGTGGAGGTGAACATCCATGGTTAAAAATCTTGTTATAATGTAAGTATTAAGTTTTTTTTTTGTGTTTATTAATGAAATTTAAATATGGTTACAAACTTATTATTTTAATTTATATGGTAAAATAGAATTTAATTTATAGCTATTATTTATATGTTATATATTTTAATGCGGTAATTTTTGTGCTTTTAGATTTAATTTTTTTTTTTTTATAAGAATTAAATTCAAATTAAAAATTTATAAAATATTTTGATTGTGAAATGAGATATGGTTTTTGGCATGTGGTATTGATGAGCCATGATATTGTAACAAAATTCATTTACAAGTTAATAATATCTATGGTAGAAGGGGCGTGAATATCATGGTTAAAAATATTATTATATTGTAAGTATTAAAGTTTTTATGTGCTTATTAATTAAATTAAATATGAATCATTATTTTAATTTATAAGTTAAAATGGATCTTAATTCATAGCTACTAATATGTTATATATTTTAATGTGATATGTTTTTATGGTTTATTTAAAAAGTTATTTGTAATTTTATTAATAAAAACATTTTTTTATTACGATTACTAAGAATTTTTTCGTAGATAATCACATCAGAATTGGTTTGTTGATGCTTTTCAAACCATTTAGTGTGGTTCATCATAAGGACGAGATGAAGAATAGAGAGTGTGATGTGCAGACAATTAATTTCTACCACTAGAATGAAATTGTTACTTTTGACTAGAAAAAATATTTATTAATAAGGGATATTTTAATAAATTAAATCTTAAAATTAAAAATAAATTTAAAACAAAACAAAAATTAAAAAGAGCAAGTGAGCAAGTGTGATGAAGAGAATTAATTCTAATAGCTAGAATGTAACCGTTCATTTTGACTTAAAAAATATTATTAATAAGAGATACTTTAATCAATTAAATCATAAAATAAAAATAAAAATAGAAAGGGACCAACAAAGAATCAATTATAAAATTATAATTATAATGATAATGTAACGAATTGAAATATTAGAAGGTTAATAAAAGTTAATAAAAATAAAATTCTAAAGAAATATGAACCTTAATATCCCTATCCATATCTATATATATATGAATGACTACAATATCTCCCTATGTTTGGCCTTTATATTATTTTTAACCTTTTAGTATGACGTTGTTACCTGCAGCAATAGAGAAAACACAGTTTACATACCATTTCATCACGGTCGGTTAAAAACTGAAATATATACTTCCTTCAAACGGTCACAACTGAGTGTCACATAATACAATCTTGCATGATTATAGTCTCACGTGGTTAATATAGTCTCACATGGTTATAGTCTCACTCCATGTTGCAGTTGATTTTCACATTACCTTAGGATTCTATGTTATGTCGGGGGACATCACTCTCACTCTCGCAGGAAATTCGATCTCACATTGGGACATCTGATTCAGGTAGTTGTTGCAAAAACACAAGCAATTTAATATTGCAAATTCAGAGCGGGGAAATTTGTTACTTACAGTAGCTATTAGAGCATGTACTCTCGGAGTGAGACAAACTACAAGTCAACTATGAGTGAATCCAGAAAAATTAGTTAAACTATAGACAACTCTAATATTAGTTAAACTATAGACAACTCTAATAGGTGCATTCGTTCCCACCTATTCTCCTCTTGTTAAGTTTTGCTTATTTCTACTATGAGTACTTCTATTCATCTTTCTAAACCCCCCTCTAGCAAAGGGAGACCAAGTAAAATTACCCTAGAGAGTCTTTATGAGTACATTGAATCTTTAGAAAGACGAAGAGAAGAAAGAGAAAACCATTTGAAACTAGAATGAACTACAATGCTTGACAATAACCACAAATCGTTAGAAAAATAAATACTCTCACTCGAGATTAAACTCCAAGGAATGAAAGGTAGAATTCAAGAAATTGAACATAGCAAACAAGCAATGGTTAAAGAAAATGAAACTTTGAAAAATGAGATTAAAAATCTAAAAGAACAACTACATAATAACTCAGCCCTAAATATCACAGAGAATAAATTAGATATTAAACCCATAAAAGAAGAAATTAATAAACTAATTAGCACCACAAAAGAGCCTCACACCTTATAATTACTGGTATAGAAGAACAAAACAATGAAGACACAATAAAATTAGTTAAAGAACAATTAAAGACAAAATATCAAATTCAAACAACTTACCTCACGCAAGCAATAAGGGTAGGAAAGATACTTGAGAATAAACATAGACTAATCCGTGTCAAGATCAGTTGTAATGACCATAAATTAGATATCATTAGGAAATCCCCAAGCCTAAAAGGAACACGAATCTTTATAAATGAAGACCTCATTCCAGAAAAAAGTTCAAAAGGTCAAGGAGGCAAGAAAAGAGGGGAAATGGGCAATCATTAGGAATAGAAAAGCTATTATCAGAGGGAGAGCCCCAAACATGGATGCTAAATAGGGGATAACATCACTTTGGATCCTCTTCTGGAATTGTCGTGGTTTTCCATGGTGTAAGGGTGCTATGTTAAGTTGGATCCCGAGTGTTATTGATCATATTCTTTTAGTTGAAATTTAGGAGCATGATGAATCTAGGGTCCCTCACCTTGACGGGTTCACTCTTTGGTGCCTGGAATATGAAATACTCCAGGAGAGGTTTTGGTGGTATAGCCTATTATATTAGGAACATTGTTTCCTCTCAGATCCGACTTCATAAAACATACCCCTTCAATCAATACATTGGGATCGAGATCTTTGATTCTACACCCAATAGGATCGTCCTCGCAATTTGCTATTTCGCCCCTATCAACTCTACATCCTATAAGAAAAATAACATGGATAAGAATTTTCCTTTCAATACCTTAGAAAAAGACATCTACAACCTAAGGAATGATGGTAATATCCTTTTGCTTGGGGACTTTAATGCTCAAACTGCTACTAACCAAGCTATTATGTTAAGTAACAACTCTAACCCCAACCACTTGTGGCTTGATGAGGATGGTCGTTTAACTAATAGATTCAAGAGAAAATTTGAAGACATAATCGAGAACTTATTCGGCACCGAGCTCCTCAAACTTTGTAGTTCCCAGGACCTAACCAGTTCTAATGGTATTAATAAATGGCCTCTCTTCGGTCAGATGACTTGTTTCCATGGGCTAGGGAGCAATGTTGTGGATTATGTGATCTTTGACATCCATGTCATCAACCATATTACAAAATTTGAGCTTATTAGTGGGTACAAGCCTGATTCTGACCACAGACCTTTGTCTTTGTCCCTCAATCTTGTTATGCATACCACCCACATGCAAGAGAATAGTGAAAGCAAAAGTCACATTCAAGTAATGTCAACCTTTTCTTAAGGGATTTGGAAAATAATGTAGGCTTCGTGACTTATAATAACAACATTGATCAAATCTATTACCATTTTACTACTACCCTTTCCACCACCATTAGAAAAATCTCTAATAACACTTCGTATGAGAAAAATAATAGAACTTCCAATCCTTGGTATGATAAACACTGTAAAATTTCTAGGAAAGCAATCAAAGACGTCTCTAATGAAAGCATTAAGCTCCAAGATATAAGTATATGCAAAGCTCTCTTTAAGAGGAAGAAGAGGTCATATATTAATAAGAGACAAGAGCATATTCTCCACCTTTCTAAAGTTGTGCCCATAAAATTTTGGCGGAATGTGCTTGTTCGTAAAACTAAAGATAATCATTCTACCCCCCTAGAAAATTGGGATAACTATCTTAAGAAGTTGTATGACTCTTTGGACACCATGGGCACCATCTTAAACACTCCTATTAAGGATGATATTTTTTCTCTGGAAGACGTTGAGTTTGGGATTAATAAGCTCGCTAATAGGAAAGTCAAAGATATTGAAGGTTACCAAGCTGAGATCTTTAAAATGGGAAAATCTATCCTCATTCCTCATCTCCACGAGCTTCTCATTTGGTTGTAAAGCATGGCTTCCCTAATCTCTCGACGCAAAGCCTTATTGTGCATATCTTAAAAAATGGGGACAAAAGCATTCCCTCTAACTACATGACCATTATGATTAGCCACATCCTAGCCAAGCTTTATGGGCTCATTTTGGAAAAAAAACTTAGCCTTTGGCTTGAGAACGAGGGTAAAAGAGCTAAAAGGTAAGCTATTTTTATGAGACATCACTCGACCATTGACCACCTTGCCACCATTAGGATCATCGCGGAGGAATGTCGCAATAGTAAAACCGATCTCTTATGTTGTTTTGTGGACTTTAGAAAAGCTTTCGACACTGCCCCCCGAGATAAGCTTTGGGAGAGGCTTGAAGAGATCATGGTTCCTCCTAAACTGAGGATTGTTGTGATCCGCCTCTATGGAACTATCATTGCCAAGCTTAAGAACAACGAAGGGTGGTCTAAAGATATTAAATGTAATATCGAGGTTAAGCAAGGTTGTCGCCTTTCGCCTACCCTTTTTGGTATTTACATCGATAAACTAGAGGAGTGTCTGGAAACTACTGGTTGCAAAGGCACCGATCTTGCTAGTATTATCATTACTCTTCTCCTTTATGTTGATGATATCGTTCTTCTTGCAAGGAGCCATGATGACCTAGACAAGCAACTTAACACTCTTCATGTCTACTGCTCCAAGATGGGTATGACAGTTAATACCGACAAGACTAAAGACGTGATCATTAAATCCAAAAAGATCACCCATGGTAGTTTTTTCTACGATAACCATTGTCTTGAGCATGTTTCTCCTTATAAATATTTGGGTATTCACTTTCCTCATTAGCTCAACTGGAATTATAGCATCAAGTAAAGAATTATTGGAGGTTGGAAAGCTTATTATGAGCATGAAAACAATTGTAAGTGAGTCGATCTTTACATGTGGAGTAAAAAAAGGTTCCTCTTTGAGACTCTTATCACCCCTGTTATCTTATATGGATGTGAAGTTTGGGGGTGCAGTATATCTAGGGAGTCGTGGAGAAAGATTGAGATGATCCAATAACAATTCATGACCTATAACCTCAAGATCAAGGGAAATACTCCCTATCTTATCTTCTTGATCGAAGCTGACCTGTCCCCCATTGAAAGTGTGGCTACGTTTAGATATCTAATGTATAAGAAGAAGCTTCCCAATATGGAATCCAAGAGGCTCCCAAAAATTGCTTCTAACTTTAGTTAAAACCCCCACCTACGCCTCAAGCGCGGGTGGCATCAGGATGCTCAGTCTTGGCTCAACCTTTGGGGGATTAAGGAGGAGATCATCATGGGAAGAAAGGACACTATCAAAGATACTATTACCTCTAGTTTTAAGGACAAGATGTGGGATGCTAAGGAGATGGAGGGTAAAGGGAAGCCAGGGTACTATAAGGAGGTGATCAAATCCACCCTCGATAACCATAATAATCTCTCTATGTTGAATAAAACTAAGAAGAAAATGAACATGACTAGGATTATAACTAACTCTCATGAACTTCGGAGTGAGACCGGGCGATAGTATACTCCCAAGGCTCCCTGGGACGATAGAATTTGTCAGATTTGTGATACTAAGAAGGTGGAAGATGAAAATCATTTCCTTTTAGACTATCGACTCTTGCCCATATCCGCTCTCAATTCCCTATCATCAGCCACACCTCTAATCTTCTTGACTTATTAAGCTAGCCCAACTATAGCGATCTTGGAACGCTTCTTTCCTTGCTCTTTGATCACAGAAACAAGATTTTCAAGAATGACAATTAGACTCTTTTTTCTTGAGGTTTGATAGACCACATTGGTCTGAGCATCATCATCATCATTATTTTATATATATATATATATTTATTTAATTGAGCCCATATGTAAATACTTACAAATACTTGAAGTCTTATAAAATTGAATATATTAATATAAATTTCTAGATATTAAAGTGACATGTAAAAATGTTTACATATTTTCTTATATTACACCTACACATCTCCCTATATTGCTTTATAGCCCGTGTGAAGGGGACCAACCAAGATGGTGAAAATTCATTAACAAAAAATCAATTCTAAAATTAAACTTAGAATGTAACCAAAATTGAAATATTAAGAGATTAATAAAAATTAATAAAAATAAAATACTAACAAATATGAATCTTACCATATGACTACAATATCTCCCTATATTGACCTCAATATTATTTTTAACCTTTAATTATTATTTTTTTGAAAAACATTTTATTATTATTTAATTAAGTCCACATGCAAATATTACAAATCTTGAAAGTCTTATAAATTAAAATATATTAATATAAATTCTAGGATATTAACTAATATGTAAATTTACATATGTTCTTAAATTACACCTACACATCTCCTCTATATCCATTTAATTTAATTTAATTTATATAACTTCTCTAATTATTCTTTAATTTAATTTAATTTATATAACTTCTCTGATTATTTTACATGTCATAATTAATATAATTAAATTTTACCAGCTAAACTGTTTATTTCCATTCTTACCAGTTATAAATTAATATAAGTTACAACTAAAACTTTCCAAGAAAAAGTATTTTTTCAAAGAAAGATGATTTATAAATCTAAGTAGCTTAGATTAGGATGATGAAAAGATGGTGCAGAGATTAAGATGATAAAATGATGGTGCTATATTTTGAAGCTTTCTAATCAATTATGTTTTTTTCCTATGTAGATATATATGTTTGATGATTGAGATGCTATTTCACATAGGCGTGGATTATTTTGACACTCTGGCTATTTATGATATTTGGCTGATTTTCTGATCATATGCCCCAAATATTCTGAAAGATCCACTGGTTTTATTTTACATTAATACCAGCGTAATGTATATCTTTCCTTTTTATTGCAGCAATCTGAGCTCAAATTGTTTCCTTACAATTCGAGCATCCAAAAAAAGCATATATATATTTTTCTTATTGCAGCAGCTTGAGCGCTTGGGAAAACCAATAGACCAAGAGCAATTCATTCATGAATTATTTACAGACAGAATACAACTCTTGCATTCTGTTATTTTTGGCTGATCCTTTGCTTCTGCTCACTTATCAGATTTTCTATGTCTGGCAACTGGGCATTCAATGCCAGCGGAAGCCTCAGTTACAGCATATTGGCTTGTTTATTGTCTCTCTGGCAACTGATTACATATTTACATATGTTGGATTTCAGGTGCCATATGTTAATTTTATTAAACTTGGCTCCCTGATTGCATAGTCTTGCAATCAACGCCCATCATCAATTTTTCCAGTTTTTTATTGCTTAAACGCTGTCGGTACACCCTCGAATCCTCCCAGCTGCAGGCAACATACAGCCACCAAATCCACCAATTATAGAAAAGTTCAACCCTCAATATATATGTATGAGTTATATAAACTCCTGGCTAATGCGTTCTATATTTACCTGTCGGGTAAGGTGACCATTGGCCTTAAGCTTCTGGCAAGATTGACTGCACGTTCTGAAGTATTGATTATGTGATTGAAACAGATATATCGCCCGAAAGCCGCTGGATCCTCCATCGCACAAATATGGACGTCTACTAAGAATCGCACGTCCACGCTAGCCAACACTCCATCTTCATACATTTGTGCTGCACCTGCTCATACCCAGCAGCTTCTTTATGACGTTCCATATATTCAAATCATATTTTATTGAAGACATTAGGCATTTATTCAAACTGCAAGCATATTGGGTTATTGGGTTCAAGAAGTAGTAACAGGCACAAAGGTCAATGTTTTAAAAAGGGTCACAGAAATTTGGAATTTGAGAATGCCATAAAAAAGAAAGACCAGAGTGTGTGCATATATATATATATTTTGAGAGAACTAGCCTTTAAGGTATGATAAGGTTGATGCTGAATTCTGGTGGAAGCCAGGTCCCTCAATCAGAGCCGCATTGATCGTTACCATGTTGAGCCCTCTGTCCATGGCCAGCGCCCATGCCGTCTTCTCTGATAATGTCTTGGCCAAGGCATACCACAGCTGCATAATGCACACACCCTCAAACTAAATAAACAGAACTTAGTTCATAAAATTCAACTTGAATCTCATGCAAAAAATCAGCCCTTGATGTAATAAACCAGAGCAAAAAGAGGTCTGGCACAAGCTTGTCTGAATCAATTATCTCTCTAGTACTCATTCTTATCTGGATTCTCAACAGGCCTGTCATGCAGCTTCATTGTCCAACCTATGAAAAAATAACGTTACCAGCACTCAACAAAGAAAGCATAGCCGACTGAACTTGCAGAGAAAACACCTAGGTTGCAGTTATATGCATCTGCATTGTGTAGATATCCCAGCCAATATGCATATGCAGTGTGTATGTATCTGTCTATATATACATCTACTACGTGTGTATCCAAGTCCATATCTTCAATGTGTGTATATCTAATTTCGTATTTGGGATGTGTATGTATCCGAGCCCCTAGATTCAACGGAGGAAGTCTCTATCTGCTATGTGTTTATATCTGGTTCATATTTGGCGTGCAATATGTTTATATCTGGTTTATATTGGCGTGCAATGCGTCTATATCTAGTTCATTTGGCGTGTGTATGTTTCCATACCTATAGATTCAATGTACTGTGTGTGAACGCATTCGAACCTCTCATGTCAACGGAGGGTGCGTTTGAAGGGAGTGAAGGTCCATTTTTCACGTAACTGCAAAATAAAAAGAAGGATGGTAATGGTATATACAGACTAAGGATGGTTTCATGGGAGGTTGAAGCCCACTCACCTCATTGGTCCGTGTAGATTGTTCATTGTTCACATTGCATGATTTACTTATTGTTCACATAACTGCATGGTTTATGTATTGTGCATGATTTATGTGTTGTTCACATAAATGCATAGTTTATGTATTGTTCAAACTTCACATGATTGTATGGTTTAGCTAATTATTACACTCATTTCATCAGTAACCGTTACATTTCATGAGTAATCATTAAATTTATTTTATTGGGAATCAATTACTTTACTATTAGAAAATATAAGATTAATAGTTCACACTCGAATGAGTAATGGTAAGGTTTTGGAAATTTACTAAATTCTATATTTTGATACAATTGAAACTTAAAACCTAAATTTTGGTGTGAACTAAATCTAAAGTTTAGATTTTTGGTGTAAAGGAAATATAAATTCTAGATTTTGGTTTAATTGAAATTTCAACATGGTATCAAACTTTTAGCCCAATTTAGATTCCCAAATTATGTTAGTGTAATTGTTACACTTACACTATCTTTAGGAGTTGCCTAAAGAGGCCTCAATTTCACAAGGATGACAATAAATGGTAGAAATTCAGTAAAAAATTATATTATTATTGTTATTATTTTAAAATCTAACAATAGGAATGCTTAATATTATTTTTGATGGTGGAAATGGATTCAACACCATAAAAAAACACCTAGAGCACCCAAAATATTGAAGCTTGAGAGTTGTAACTAGGAGTTCCAAAAAATTCCGTCAAATTTTATCATAATCATGCTCAAATTTCTATTATTTTCCAGGGAAAAAAACACCTCGTTAAACTACAGCCTAATATCCAATTAGACTACTACCTAATGTTTTGGGAATCAATTAGATAACCCAGTTTCTATTCCTCAATTACATTAGAATAATTATCACAGTGACATAATTGACCTCACTCCCCAATTACATTAGAGTAATTATCACTAATGTAATTTTCACATTGACATAATTGACCTCACCCTAAAAAAAACCTATATGAAATAGTATTAACATAAAATATAAAAATACCTATATAAAATAACATTAACATAAAATACCTATATAAGATAGTAATATAATTATCACACTGACATAATTAACCTCACCATAAAAGACCTATATGAGATAGCATTAACATAAAATACCTATATGAGATAGTAGTTCTAGTAGTCCGGATTAATCTGATTTATCAGTTTTGCATTTAGCTGAGGACTAATTTCTTATGGTAACAAAGTCTTTAGACCTAAAATTTATGTGAAAATACAACCAGAAAGTGTATAAGTGTATTGACTCTAATCTGGAGATACATGTTTGCAGCCTGAAAATGCACATTTGTGACTTTTGATGGTCTCTGAATCAATCTACTGCTGGTTCCATCAGAAATATGCAGCTTCCTTTTCTGAGTTAAAGGTTTACTTCTTGATATTAGATAAAATTTCAAATGGCTCTTCACATACCTTTTCTTTCCTTGGAGCGTTATTCGTTTCGTATAATATTTCTTTTTAGAGGAAACTTGACTTGTTCCTTATGTAAGGGAGTTGACTTGTTCCTTACTTCAGGATTCCCAACCAGATGAAAGGTTGACTTGTTACATAACGTATTAGTTGTCAGGCAATTCTTTTTCAAGGAACATGCATGTAATCACTCACACATATTTCTGGTTAGTAGACTTGGAGTGAGTATCAAATGTCTGATCTATATAGTTTGAGTGTGTTATGTGTTTTTTTAAGAGGTCTTCAAAACAGGTCATAGGTTTGGAAATTAAGGGGAACATGAATGTAATTACTCACACCTATTTCTGGTTAGTATTTCAATTACTCACACCTATTTTTGGTTAGTATTTCTGGTTAGTAGGTTAGTATACTTGGAGTGAGTATAAAATGTCTGATATATAGAGTTTGAGTATGTTATGGTTTTCAAAATAAGTCATAAGTTCAAAACCAAAAACCAAAAAGATAAAATATATATAGCTTAATAAACTTAACAGTCAAATCTTTAACAAAAATAAACTCTTATAAACAAAAAATTCTCTACACCCATTTAATTAAATTTAAGTTCTAGCTCAATCATAACTATAAAAATAGATAATAATATTAATAAAACTTTCTCTGTAGCAAGTTCTAACTTAACCATAACCTTAAAAATAATAGATAATAATATTAATAAACTCCTCTAGCCGTGTGATCCATAAATTTCTACCTTTATGCTCGCCATTCTTTGTTGTTCCTGGTAATTAGGTCAAACTATCTAAATGCTCTAAAGGTTTAATCAAATATACCTTAGTATTACTGCAATAATTTTCATCGCTCCAATATCTTTCATCCAGAATATTATCATCAGCGCCGCTAATTCGGTCCCCTCTCCATATCATTGCACAGACAGAGGAACTAAACACAACTTTCTCTATGGTTTTTGTCTGGGCGCAGGCCTCCAGCACATTATGAGCTCCTCTAACTTCAATTTCTACCATTCGCTCCTGTGGTATATTAATTTTTCTTCAGTCATCCGCAAGAAAAAGAAAAGAAAAATTGGCAGACCTGCCCACAGTACTCCATACAAATCCAAAGGATTTTTTTATAAACCCATTAAAAACACAGAAGGATTATACAATATCTTACATCATAGGCAGATTCATTCTGAGTCGTCTGATCAAATACACAAAAAAGACCCGAACAACCTCTGAGAGCTTCTGCAATACTACGATAGTCCAACCCATCTGCTGCAAATATTCTCAGTCCCTCGTTAGTCGTCTTCATTTCAAGAAGCCTTCTTACTCTCTCGGATTCTTCTGCATTAAGGACATTCAAAATTCTTCTACATCAAGAACATTATATATAAAATCAATTCGAAATCCTCCCTATTTCACAGATAGTATTCAATATTATCTGTGATATTGAATACCATTTCTGATCACATAGAGACATCTTGTAAAACATACCACACAGGCTGAACACTATTTCTGATCATACAGAGACATCTTGTAAAACATACAACAAAGGCAACAACCATTCTGATATAAATTCCGCAACCTCTTTCATAAAATTCAAATCTACATAATTCCAGAAACTGCTAAACTCCTAAACACTCTCTCTATATGACATAACTCAAAACTGTATATAAAGATTATTGGGTCATTGAAAAAAGGCAGGGGCGCCGAGGTCACCTCTGCGTTGAAAGATGGCCGCATGTACTTCGTAACCCCTGAGCAGAAGGCCTTTTACGATCCAGAGGCCGACATAGGTCGAAGCATCCACAACACACAGAGTCTTGGATTTTGTCGACAAAATAGCCATGGTGAAGGAATTCAATTTACAGGGCCGAGTCAATGATCGAAATTAGAGTTGATTATATCCTTGCCTCCCTGCCTGCCTGGTGAGTATTTTAGATTGAAATTAATAGGGTCGTGTCCTCTGGGTTGCATGCAATGAACATCATGTTATCGTGCAGCATGGACAATGCGTGTTGGGTTTGAAGGAGTGAGGTATTTCGTGAGGGGTGTCGACAGCAGATTGGTTTTAATGGTGGTAGTTGAAGATTTGGTGCCCTAATTTCGTTACCTAGCATTTGGATTCTGGATTTTCTATCAGAATTTTTCCTTCTCGACCACGTGTTTGATTTGATTTGTTTATTACTTTGACAATATCAACAATGCTTCCACAGAAAAAGGACCTGGATGAGCTCTTGTACGCTTCTCGATTCTTTGGCATTTTTAATATTTTTGAGTGTAGGGATTTAAATAGTACGTGTTGCAACCACGCAGTGCAAGTTGTTTGGTACGATGACGTGTTATTGGTCGGTTAAATAAGTAATTGACCTGGTGTTTGATAGCTTGTTTCATTTTAAAAAAGGTTTAGAGGTCAGATTTTGAATCTGGTTTAATTTTTTATATTTAACCAAAAATATTCTTGACCATTTTTATTTATTTAATAGTAATGCTAAACTGTATTTAATAAGTAATTTTCTTGGTGTTTGAAAACGGAGTTGTCTATAATGTGACTTTTTGGAGATTCCGGTGACGGAATCTGGTCGAAGAAATTGAGGTTAAATATGGATTTGTTGCAGTTGAAATGGTTTTTTAACTGCATATTTGGATTCAGCACCCTGAAAAACCCCTGAGACGCTTTGATTGCGCAGAAACTAGCTATCAAACTTGCGATTCCAATAAATTGCTGCCGGATTTTGACCGGAAAAACCCACCTGAAAAGCTTTCAAAAAGTCGCATTATAGACAACTGCTTTGATAACTTATGTCATTTAAAAAAGGTTTAGAGGTCAGATTTTGAATATGCTTATTTTTTTTTTGCGAAAATATTTTTGACCATTTTTATTTATCTAATGGTAATGCTAAATTGTATTTAATAATTAATTGACTTGGTGTGTGATAACTTGTGTCATTTAAAAAAGTTTAAGGTGAGATTTTGAAAATGTTTAATTTTTTATATTTTTATTAAAAATATTTTTGACTATTATCTAATTGCAATGTTTTTTCTGGAAAAGTGAACATAGAAAAACATTTTATTTTAGAATGCGAGGCCTTCAAAGACAACATGAGAAATTATGCATATATGCTCGCAGCTAGTTTTTAGGATAATTTATTTAGCGAGGGGAAGTTGGAAGCATTTATTGTGAAGCTTCATAGAAAAAGGGCAGAATACATCAAGTAGATGAAAATCAAGCTGTCCCATAGTCTATCTTTAGCCTCGTGGACGTTAAAATAATTTCTTTCTTTCTTTATAGAAGTCAGATTGTGAATATAGCTTAACTATTTTATATTTTTACCAAAAATATTTTTGATCACTTTTATTTATCTAATTGTAATGTTAAATTGTATTTATATTAAAATTTGTGATTGTTTCTTAGATTTATCTTAAAAGTATGTAAAAATTTAAGTGAAAGACTATTACAATAAATTATATTGCAAAATTGGCCAATCCATGAAAGTGGTAGTCTCGTAAAAGACGATTAAAAAATTCTCAAAATTTTATATGATTTTGTATACATTCAAATTTTGAAAGGTTTATTGTTAATTAAATTATAACTTGCTAGATGAAGTAGAACTCTAGTGTTTTTGGTACAGGGTAATTTGCATTTCCTCAAATTGTTGAGGCAAACTCACTATCTTATTTTCAATCTTTTAGATGAATGTCTTATTATTAATGAACATTTTTTATGAAGTGGCACTGAAGACTAATTGATTATATTTTAATTACATTTTGATGATGTCTTATTGGTTGCAATTGCTTTTTCAATTACAACTAGATTGACCCAACACAACTTGACATATTAGCCACAAGTTCAACAATGATTCATTGTGCACTCTGACAAGGTATTATAGTCTTCAAAACATACTATATTTATAAGAAGAATTTCGGCTTAAATTACATAAAGAAAGACTTTTGCCGACGTCGTTAGGACAAGTTGAAGAGACAGATCTAGTTTAACACGTTAAATAGTTCAAGCAGAGATTCCAAGAGCTAATTTCTACCCAAGGACCCTGATAAATTATTATTATTCTTATTGTTATTTTTATTCCCGATATTTACTATTTTATTTTTGACCAAGTCTTCAACGTTAGCAGAGCATGTGGATAAGACCAAGCATCAGGTCTATATTGAGGAGGCCAGGGTCGTGGCCAAAGTTGCTAAGTTCCATCCTCGTAAATTTAGGGAAGCCATTGAAATCGAAAGAAAGCCTATCAATCTCAACAGAGATGATGGCTGCTAAGTTCCATCCTCGTAAATTCAGGGAAGCCATTGAAATCGAAAGAAAGCCTATCAATCTCAACAGAGATGATGGCTGGACGATCAGTAGATCTTGGATCCCCGCCATGTTGTCCTAGTACCTTTTTTATTTTTATTTATTTATTTATATTCATATTATTTATTAGGTATTATTAATTTCTTGATATATTATTTTTTATTATTTTATTAAATAATATTATAATACATATAATTAGTAATTTACCTAATTTATCTTAATTCCTTAATTATGATAAATAATATTTATATTATTTATTTTATTTAATAATTTAAATATATAAATTTACTATTATTTATTTATTATTATTATTATTATTTTTGGTTAGTTATATTGTTTTTAATTTTATATATTTTTACTGTATTTTACTAATATATATTATTTTATTAGGTATTAATTATATACAATGGTTATTTATTATATAATTATTACTACTATATATTAATTTTTAGTATTATTATAATTATACATTAATATTTATTATATTAAATTTCCTTTCCTCTTGTTTTGTTTTTGGTTTTTGTTTTTTATTTATTATTTTTTTTTATTTTTTTTTCACGGTTCTTTTTCATTTTAACTTAGTAGTTTATATATATAAGGTGCATATATATATAATTATAAAATTTTTTTTTTTTTTTTTTTTTTATGTAATAAACTAATTTTTAAAACTAACCTTAGGTAAGTATGGTATTTAGTTACCTAATTTATCTTGGTCCCTTGATTATAATAAAAATATTAAGGAATATTAGGTGTAAAGTTTATATTGGGTATGCTAGTATATATGTAAGAGATTAACTTATATAGTATATATATATTATTATTATGGATATTAATATATAAGGGTTATTTATCATTTATTGTTTACTATATATTAGGGTTTATATATTATATATTAGTATTAATATTTTATTATTCTTAGATACTAACTCTTTTCTCCGTGTAGTTATATTAACTACTTTTATTGACATTTCTTCATTGAATGTAGCTATATATATATATGCATATATATAATAATTAATAAATAATAAACTAATCTTTTAAACTAACTTTAAGTAAATATGGTAATTATGTACCTAATTTATCCTAATACCATAAATATAATAATAAATATTAAGGATAAAGATTGTTATATATAATTATTTTTAAGAATTTAAATAAATAAACTATTATTTTATTTTATTTTATTTGTTACCTAGTTCAACTTATTTCCACAAATAAAATAGTAAATATCGCAAATAATAATAACAATAAGAAAAATAATAATTTATCAGGGTCCTTGGGTTGAAATTAGACGTTAATCAATTGTAGTTGTTGGAATCTCTGCTCGAACTATTTAAAGTGCTAGACTAGATCTATATCTTCAACTTGTCCTGATGATGAACCACACTAGTTGGTTCGAAACACGTCGGCAAAGGTCTTTCTTTATGTGATTTACGCCGAAATTCTTCTTATAACTAAGGATACACCTCTTTGATAGGATCTTTCTAGGAAGTTTAAAATATGGGAGTTTTGAATTTTCCTGAAAATCTATTGAAACAAGGGACTGATTAGATATTTGAGACAAATGTTAAAAGCCTAAAAATAGACTGGAGATAGACTGAAGCAGTTTTATTTACTCCTGCAATTGCATAGCAAAAGCAGTTTCAAAAGCTACCTGGCTCACTTCAGGCTCCATCTGTAGTTTTAAGAAATCAACAGCAGTAGCAAACAATTATTCAGGTCCCCAGTGGAGTCGCCAATGATGTTATCACTCAGGTTGTTCCCTCAAAAAATCCTAAGAAGGGAATACGGCCGAGGTAACCATAGACCAATATTTTAGACACAGATTCTAGCCAATCTGCATCCAAAGAGGGCTCTCTCTTTATGATTTAGCTTTGTTTTAAAGTGTGTTAGACTAGTTATGAAGCACAAGGGTTTGGTTTTGAGTTTTGGATGGTGATTTTCAATAGAACAGGAGTGTAAGTCTGAGAAGTTTAGTCCATTAGGCTAATGGAGTCTATGGGGATGAACTGCTGGATATGGTTTCCCTAACTGAGGATGGTACTACAGAGCAAGGTAATCAATCATGTAACAATTTATAAGCTGGAGTCAGATGGAATGGAGTCAATGGGTGAAGGGAAATTTAAGAATCCTTCATCATCCTGACAGAGAGAAAGTGAATGATTATGACCAAGAAGCAATTAAGAGTTTCTTAGCATGTAATCAATATGAAAGAACTAGGGGGAAACAGGAGTAGCTAAGAATTCTTGTTTATGCTAATTCTAAAGAAAACATTAATAATAACAAAGATTGAACACAAAGTGCAAAACAAGCAAATTCTGAGTTATTCTTTTTCTCTGTTTATTCAAATCATGAAACATATAAGATATGGTAAACATAGAAACAGTAAAACATGAGTTAGAAGAGACTTATTGATCCATGAAATGATTCAAGAATTCTGTAGCATGGTCCTCAGCACAAATTCCACATCCAGAGAGTCCAACGACAATTGATTCCAACAGTTTTTGTATTCAGAAGGTCTTCAGAGTTATAGAGCAGTCTAAGAAGTATATCACCCACCCTGAATACTTCACTTGGGGAGGTATTTATACAAAATGTTACAAAATATCTGAATGAGATCATATCTAGCAATAACTCATTCTACCAACTCAAGAGGAGAAAATAAATGATCTCGAAAACAGGGAGGAGTAAATGAAGAAGTAGCTGTTGTTGTGTTGGCTGCTTTAGTTGGTGAAATATGTTGACTTTAGGCTCAGTGAGTCGGCTGGTAGTTGTCTCCAATGAAATTTCGTGTTGTTGTCTCGGCCTTCTCAGCTGTATTTAATTTTGCTTCAATGCATTGTTGCCCTGCGTGATTCTTGTCCATTCTTGCTTTTCACTTTATGGCCCTTAGTATAGGATCTCCAACATGCTTTGCCACCAGTGCTCCTCTGGTAATTGGTGTCTTTGCAGCTTTCTTAAAGTCTCATCAACGTCTGTGTACCTATAGAAGTTAAGCTGAACTGTAAAAAGATGTTTAACTTCATGTTTAATATAAAACATATTTTCCAAGTTGTCATAGAGACGTTGTCTAGATGGGAGTGTTTTCTCTGCTGAAGTACTTGATGATGTATTAATTTGATCAGCAACATATGAATTCAACCTGTGAGTATAATCAGCATGTTTCATCAGTCTGTAGTCATTGGTTAATAAATTGGGCAGACCTTTTTCCTGCAAAATTGTGAACCTGTATGTGAAATCATTTATCTCTACTTGCATGTCCTGGCACTTCCTCTCCAAATTTTACGTCAGGGTTCTCATGGTCAGAACTCTTTTGACTGTTAGAATGGTGTCTGTCCTATCTCTGATGTCCAGTGCTGCTAGTTCTTCATTGGTCTTGGTGTTCAAAAAATGTACTAGCTTGTTGCCCTGTTCGGGCATATGTCCTAATAAAGTTCTGGCCTTTTGAATTTCTACTTGGGCTATTGCTATCAAGTCAATATGTTCATGAATAGTCTAAATAGATCTCCACACATCAGTAAGGGATTTACCAATGTTGGCCCACAAAATTGTTTTGATTTCTGCCAGAGATTTATGCAGAGAGAGAACCTTTTCTAAGGGTCTTACTTTGTTCTCTAATGACTTTACCTCTCTTGTTTTTTCAGCTACAGTCGTCTTGGATTTGTCATAACTTTGCTCAACCTTGGCCAACTTCTCTTTGACTAGCTTTAGTTCTAATATTTGGAGTTTCAAATCCTCCATGGCTCTTATCAATTCTTCTGTAGTCATGGTGGTAGTACTGATCCCTGCTGCTATTGCTGGAGTGCCTGCGGTGATTTCTATTGTTGAAGTTTGGACTGTGGGAGGCATTGCTGTTGTAACTATAGGAGGAGCAATCGTGACTGTTGGAGCTACTTCAGGTGGCTGGGAGGTCGACTCTCCCTACTTCTCTTGTAGTGCTTTCTCCAATGTCTGCTCTGTTTCAGCTAATCTCTCATTCATTTTCATGATCAGGTCCATCATGTCCTCCTATGACTTTTGCTCTATAACTTTTGTGGTTTGCGGGTGCATTGTATTAGGGAGCTTTAATTGCTTCCTGGGGGCTGCAATGTCTTCTTCCTTCTTTTTTATTAATGCCTTTATGCCTTTGACATCTTTGGGATCATGTCCCAACTTAATGATAATCTCTTCTAAGGACTTGATTCTGTTATCCTTGGCTAAAGATGAAGCCTTTTCTAAATCCAACTGGGCAGAGGTGTTGTTCAATGAGTTTTGCAATTTGTAAGCCAATAATGCTTTATCTGCCAATGTGGAGTAGACCATTTCTCCGGTTTGTTTATGCAACTCAATCTGGTCCATTGGATGAATGTCTTTAGCTAACACTTCCATATTGGTCCTGATGTAATCAACAACTGACTGTGGCTACTGCATTTTGGGCTTAAAGTGACGAAGGATCATTTTTCCTTCTTGAATGTCAAATGCTGACATTAACCTTTATTGATTAGTGGGGGTCATTTTCAGCAAGTAATTATAAATTTGAATTCTTATTGGCTCATTCTTTGCCTTTATTTCAGTAAATGTTCTCTTAATGTCAGAAACCTGCTTGCTTTGTGGCCTGGTGGATGAAAATTCCACACTATGCTATCTTTCAATCTCCTACCTGTGTGAACTGGTTGATGTTTCTGTGACCAAGGATGTATCCTGGCTGACTATTCTTTCTCCCCTTAAACTGTCTGTGGTCTCCTCAATAAACTCTTCCTCTGATAGGGGGTTTAATCTTTGCCTTTTCTCCCCTGGTTGCTCTGTAGAACCGCTGATCGGTGTGTCTTCTTGCCTGTCCCTTTTCTTGCCTCTTTCCTCATTTAGAGGGGTTTGTAGTGTAGGGATTTCAGGTTCCTTTATCTGTGCTGAAGGGACTTGCCCTTGGCCTTGTTCCTTTGATGTAGTTGGCTGGTCTGTCATCATGTCTTGCTCTGTGTCTATTACCTCCTTGCCCTTAGCTGACCCTGTGCTAGCTTTTTGTGTGGGCTGCTGAGAAGTCCCGGCAAAGGATGTATCACCTCCTGTGTGCTGAGGTAGCTTGAAAGACACTTGTCCAAAAGAGTCCAGGTCAAGCGTTTTTTCAAGATCTTTCATAGTTTTTTCCATTTTTTCTTCCTCAGTAATTTCTTCTATCAATGTACCCTCTACCCAGTCATCTTGATTAGCAAATTGCTCTATGTCAGGGAGCCTAGAATGTTTATAGGCTGATAGCCTGTATTTCACTCTCCTATCACTTATGAAATCATTTGGGTCATAGGGTACCCACCAAAATATCTTCTTTAATTTGAGTTCTTCTCCCAATATTTTATCAGCATCTGCCCAGGCTTCCTCCCTGTTAATGATAAAAGGGCCTAACTGATTTTTTATTTTCAGCTGCGCCTTTTTCTTGGTACTATGAAAGTGAGTTAAATCTGCATTGGTAAGTTGCCTGAAATACTCCAATGCAAACAATCTCATAGGCACATATTTAGGCAACTTATAAGGGCACGGCTCATAGCCATACATTCTGATCTCGATGTGATTCTGGTAGAAGTACCAGTCACCTATTCTGTAGTTTTTGGAGAGCTGTAAAATCTTTTGCATATCACCAGAGAGCCTAGCAGAAGGAGTTCTCATCAGTAGAGAGGAGGCTGGATATATAAACAATTCAATGAATTCACAGTAGGTGTAAGGGGAATCATGAAGCCTGTGGAAGACCAAGGTCCAAAAGATCACAAACCTCCTTTCTCCTTTAGAATCCAATTTTCTAATGGAAAACTGGAAGCTCTCTGTTTGATAGTAGAGAAACAGGTGATATATATAAGAGGTATACTTGAAGACTCCTTCTTTGTCTAGACTCATGAATTGCTCATGTCTCTTATTGGCTATGAAAGTGGCATAATCATATTTGACAGCAGGGGGTTGTCTTGGAGAAAATATGGACAACAAAACTAATGTGGTCTCATCAACATACTCACTTGTCTTAAATCCCAGAATATAGGATATCATATCAATAATGAATTTTCCAACTTCATTGAACCAGGCATGGATATAGGGAGGTGGCTCTTTGAGTTAGCAATCTGCTTTCATAAATAATTGAGTTATTCTGGTTATCTCTAAACTGGGCAGTTTAGGTCCCTGCTCAAGTAAGAATCCCATTGAAAGAGGGGACAGAGGCTGAGTGGGTTTGAAGTGTAACATTTCATTTATGGACTCGAGAGTAATGTAAAAAGAGGACAGTCCCAAATGGAGTCATAACTGCTCTTTGAGTAGGTTCATAATTAGCACAGCATAGGTGGATAATATTTGGGAAAATATTGACAGAGAGGAGGTAGTATATGGGAAAATTGGATTCCCATATTCCATAGACATCAGCATTGCTTCGGTAACTGTTCCTAATTTCACAAAATGCTTGAAGGTGATTTTTGTCACCAATTAAGTCTTGAATCTGAAAATCCCTGTCAGCCAAGGATAACCACTCCAATTCTTTGTGTGGTGCATTGAGGGGCGCAATATTGAGGGCCACAGGGGCTTCCATGATTCAATTCTTTGTGTTTTTGGCTATGGAAGTCGGTTTTTTGTGGAAAATGGACAAAACAGCGATGGTGGGGTGTCTTTCCTAAGAATTATAGGTAGAGTTTTAGCTTGAATTCGGCTTTTTAGGTAAAATTTACAGAAGAAACACAAAATATAGGTTCGGGAAGCGGAAGTGGAGTAAATACCTGTTTTAAGAGGCGAACCCAGTGGTTGAGAGGCTGACCAATGCGTTATGGAGCAGGTTGCTGGACTTTTATGGCCTGGGTGGCAGACTGTATGCTCAAATAGTCGTTCGGATGTAAGTTTGCATGCAACACTCTTGTGAAATCAACGAATGAAAACGAAGGAAAATGACAATTTCATGGGTTTGTTAACAAAATTTCGACTTTGTGGACTTTGTGGCGCTTTTTGTTTGGTGACATCAGCATGACGTGATGTTTTTCCATGACGCGGGGTACGGAGGCTCACGTGGCGGATGACATGGTGATGACATCATCAGGTAGGGTCAGCAGAGGGCGGTAAGCGGTATTGGCACGCACCGCTTTATCGGCTAAGGTCGTATCGGAGGAGGGGCAGCGAGCATGTCGGGAGGGCACTTTGTGTCCCTAGTACGGCGGGAATACCGTTGGCTCCCCGGACGGCAAAGTACAAGCATCAGGGGTCTTCCGATATTGATCTGGTCTGTTGGATGGGGATGCTCAGATCCAACGGCTGGCGGTATGTCTGAGATGGGTCAGGGCTATGGTGTGGGACCCATATAACATAAACTATGGTATAAGACTTCCTGGGGTGATTGTGATTGGCTGTCGGGGTTTAAACTGTTAATTAACCAAATGTTAATCAACTTTTGAATATTTGTGTGCAAGGAGGGTTTTTATAAGGTTCCAGATGAACCTATAATCCTGTTAAAACAATGATATATCGCTATAGTCAACAGGGGCGGGATATTATATTTTTTCGGGGTTTTTCATATATTTACATAGTACGGGTAGGAAACAACTATATGGGGATAATATAATAAGGTTAATGTGTTAATATGAGTTTATAGGGTAGGCACTAAGTTACAAAGTGTGATAACTTAGGCTGAGGGGAGAAAAGGATTTTTACACAAGAAATGTGGCTTTGTGCCTAAGCAAAGATGTGACTTCACTTGAACCTTTTCATGAGATGGAGTGTTTTTCAGGAGTACTGAGCAGATCTCAATATCCTTGGGGGGAGGTTAGCAAGTGATTTTGGGAAAAACGTGAGGGGAGGTTAGTCATGCATCACTTGATTTGCAACCCACTAGCTGTCATGGTACTTCTGGTAACAAAATGATGAACATCTTTGAGGGACAGAATTTAAACATAATCATGCTTCTGCAACACCAAAACTACCTACCCAACCTATTATTCATAACATTTTTTCCTCCTTTTCCCTTGGATGCATTTGAACTAGCAAACCCTTACTCACTTCTTTTCTTTCAACTGCCATCCTATCTAAGTCTACCCTTATGACATCCAAGGGCTCAGATTTAGCAGTTGAGCTTCTTTGCTTCTCTACCTAGCTATTCACCTGCCAAGATTTGAACAGTTTGGACAAGTTTCATTCTCTATCTCTAAGACAAGTAATTTAAATATGAATTTCGCCAAGATTATGTTGTTTGGCCATCCATCAACTGTGACATGAATCAACAGTTGCATACTATAGAATCATTGCAAAAAATAGAATAGTAGTGGCATTTTGGACTAGCACACTTTCATGGTCTCCTTTATTGGGGTTCATTTCTTTTCTTTTTTGACCATTTCATTCTTTTTACCCTTTGATTTTTCTTTTAGGGCATACCCTCTTTACATTTTTTAACTTTTTGATTTCTTGGGAATATGGAACACCTTTGCAACCAGCCAAAGGTTTGAACATATTAGATCTTATCAATGTCAATCATGAAAAATGACACCTATTGGTATAGGAACCTAACAGTTGGATGGTTGCGACCATACCACAGACCTAGTTTGTATGTCTTTTGGATGGCTGTGCCCATGTCTAGACTACATGTATTTCACTATCAAAGATATCAGTTGTACTTGTGTCTGCAGGTTCTTCCAGATGGTGTTCCAGCTCAGTCAGTTTCGTAAAGCATTTCACCCCTCCCACTCTCTCAAGCTTCATACATTAGGGGGCATCTATTACACAGTAATTTGTCATTGCCTTCACTCCTAGTCCTTCTACTGTGTCATGTGTCCAAGTCAAACATGCTCATATTGAACAATTATCTCTTATGTTGCCAATTGACCCACTTCTCCTAAGTTATCTGCCTCATCGCGAGAATTGGCTTAATATACGCGATGAACAACAGTTGTAAATAGTCTAGCCGCGCTTCCAATGCGGAAGTACATATGTTTCCCGCGACGGTCCAATTTCATACTCCGTCGCGAGGCTACTTGCTATCTCTAGCGACGATCTGACTGGCCACATTACCTACTAGCAATGTCAACGCTAAAGCTTAGTAACAAATTCGTGATGATCCAGATTGGGTGAATTCGTTCCAATAGTCGCCTTTCTGGATGTCTCCAGACCTGGTTGTTGTCATATTTTGTGTCGCCCTCCTTCTCTGGTATGGCAGTTCCATCATTTGTGCTACCTTCCTTGGGGATAAGCTCTCTCTTCCACCTTTCATGGAGACTCCTTCTCCTATTTAAACACTCACCTTTGCTATGATCAACTAGTTGGTAATTTCTTGGTTTGAGCAGTGTTGTTAGTGCTTTTGAGTTTGATAGATAGCTGGTGTGGGTGTGACAAGTGTGAGATTGTTGATAGCTTGTGGAAGGTTGTGAAGTGCCCTTTAACTTTGTGTAAGAGCTTGTGAGTGAGAGAGAGACTTTGTCTATTGGGAGATCCATCTTCAAAGAGTGAATGCTTGAAGAACATGTTGGCTGGATTCCTCTGAGAAGGCTTGCGACGTCAAGACCTTGGTTGTAAGCTTGCTCTTATTTCATTATTAATACAATCAGTGATGTTTTCCTATGTCTTGTATGTAATTTACTTGATAGCTCATGACTTCTTGACTTTGTGACTAAATAGATCATTGTTGTTTTCCAGTTACGTGCTTTGTTCCTTTGCATTGTTTCAGGTTGATCATTCATTGAGGAGAAGGAAGCGAAAGCTAGAGCAGCGCAATGGAACTCCATTGACCACCAGTTGAGGTAGGCCTCCAACTATGACTGTTTAAGGAAATCTATTGTTGATCTGTCCTTGTTGTGACTAGACCCACTCTAGGGCTAGAGGGGTTGCCTCTATCCGCAGAGGGAACACTTTCCTGCATCACAGTAAATAACTTGTTAAGTAACAGAACAAGTAGGTAGGAATAAATCAATAAAGTGCATGGAGGGTTTCTAACTAGTAGACTTAGAAACTTCAACAAGCCCTACCCTTGATGTGATTTTATAGGTGATATTGAGGACGTTGATATGAATGTTGAAGTTGCCTTTGGTGGTCTTGAAGCTGCTACTAATGATCTTAAAGTTGCATGTGATAATATGTTGGAAGTCTTATTGCTGATAGCCTTGAATTTGGAGGTCTCCTAGGTTTTTTTTTGTTGATGTTGTTGCTTAATATCCTTGGCTAAAATGTTGTTGTTGAGCTTCATAACATGATGATTTTGGAGGTGTTGTCTTCCTTTGTTTGTTGATGCACAAGTCTTCATAACATGATGTTGTTTTTACTGATGAAATATATTTTTTTGTGCATGACTCTTTCTAGTGTTCAATATTTCGTTGTTGGAGTTGATGGATGACCTTACATATTCTCTTCAGCGATGGTGTGGCTCTTCTAAGATTTAGGAATGGCCTCATGATGCCTCGGGGTGGCTAGATCTTCTATTCTAGAGTTGCAAAAAATCTGGTTCAAGATCTTGTTGGAACTATGCAATCAGCTACATGACTGATCTCCTTCCTGTAGAAGTCACTTATTTCCCCCTCAAGACCTCATATTTAATTCATGGATTATGACAAATAATAGGTAGTATATGGATAGGATTAGGATAATCATAGGGCGGTGAAAGTGGTGAAAAAGGTGAAAGGCATAGTCCTTTCTCTGTCTTTTTTTTTATGAATGGAATAAGTGGAATTTTGAGGACTAATTTGGCTGAATGCAATGGATGAGTGATGAAAGTGATGTTACGGGACCTCTCTCAACCTTACCTAAAGAAAAAATTATCTTTTGACCCCTTCTTCCAATCAGATCTGCCTCCTGTAGCATTTCAAGATAACTTCTTGTAGCAAAATTGTTGTATTCATATATTTCAAACGGTAGACTCGATTGACCTGAAATGTTTTGAACATATTGCCATCATCCTTATGCACCTCCAAATAAAAAATATTTGCCAATGGATGCACGAATCTCGAGAAAAAATGAAAATGGTTTTATGGAAGTCGATTTCTCGAAAAGCATGCACCAAAATTTGTTGAAATTGATTGAGCATGTTACCATCATCCATATGCATCTCCCCATGAAACAGCTCAGAAAATGGATGTATAGTTTTCAAGATATGATAAAAATAATTGTATGCTCTGTGTATTTTGGCTTCTTGTTGGAAAACAGAGCCCTCCTGTAGCATTATAGGACAACGAGGAAAATGAATGGGAAAATCTTGGGAATAATGGTTGGGTGGTGGAAATAGATGAGGGTGATGGATTGGCAAGGCCTTGGTCCTATTGGAGCATCTGGAAAAAGGAGGAGAAAGTCCAAGTTTGACTTTCTTTGACTAGATTTTTTATCGATTTTTTTCTTTTGGTGCTAAAGTATTCTTTTTGCTTGCAAAGGTTGGAGAGCACCTACATTCATCAGATAGAGATACATGGAGAAAAGATTATTTTTTTTCCATTTTTTCTTTTAGTCCTAATAGCTTCCTCAATGAGGTTCTCAACTAGTAGGTCTACCTAAGTGCCTCAAAGGAGGTTTTCACCTAGGATCTTTTCTTTTTCTTTTTTTTCTCTTTTTTCCAACCCATTGACCGCCTCATGGAGGTTTTCAATCAATGAGCCAATCTCAGGTGCCTTAAATTAGGTTTTCACCTGAGATTTTATTTTTTCCTCTCTTTTTTTTTCTACCCTACTCTACTTGAAAAAAAAAAAACAAAATCTCTTTCAAGTATAGGAATACTTCCAATGGAGCCATGTACTCATCAAGATGATAGATAAATGATGTGTAGGCTTGAAATATATTCTTTGACATGTACCTAAATTTCAAAGACCAAATGCTTTGACCTTGACAATATCAAGCATAGTTGAAGAAGAGAGTGACGCTCCATATTGTTGGTTTTCTGGAACCAGACCTCAATATATATTTGTTGGCTTGAAGGGGCCTGACCCAGGTTTAGCATTAATTAGCCAAACAAATCCCTACACTACTGGCCCTTTCGGCATCAGCTCGCAGAGCGCGAACTGAAGTCTCACCCGAAGTAGTATGGGGGGATGCTCGAACCAAGTTTCCACACCTTGATATGGTTGTGATGTCGTTTGCTTCCCTCTATTCCTGCCTTTGCGCAAGTCACTTCTCTCTAGGACTTGTAAGATGAGCCCTTTACTCTGTCCTTTAATACTTCCATGAAATGGTATGATCGACCTTCCCGTAGCCCTAGCGTGTTGCTCAAGTACCTTCGCATTGTTATGGCAGTGTGTTGTGCAGATTCCCAAATTACTCCAAGTGACTTGCTTATCTTATCAAATAATTATAGTTATTACCGTATAAATAGATAATTGTAATTGTGTTCAATTATTCAATGTAATTTCATTCATTCGTGCATCACATGAGCATAATAAAGGAAATTCATACATAACATATCAAGATTCAATAACAGAACAAAGACATAGGAATTCCGTAATATCTTTCTTTATTAATATCTTCCAAGTGTTTACAACTTTGTCCACCCTACGCACACAGCTGCAGGGGTCTGTGCACTCAGCTGCGGACTTCTACCCTGGGCCTCTGCGCACTCAGCTGCAGAGCCTCTACCTACGCTACAACCCAAGACTTAGACTTCTTGCTTTCAAGCTTTGACTCTCTTACATGGTCAATCATCTTATTGATGCCTTTTACTACTTAGAGCTTAGCTCTTTTTATACAATTTGTTGGGCGCGGGATCCCCCAAGGCAAGTCTTGGGGCTTAAAGCCGATATTTTGACCAAATCTGATGTAAAGACTCTATGTTTTGTAGGCACAGAGTGCGAAGATTGTAAATGAGTCAAAGGGTTGTCCGCCCTCATTTTTGTAATGTAATGTTGGCTTTAGAAATCTACCCATGTTTCGCGGACCATGGGATTGTATAAATAGAGAGAGGCTCTAAGTTGTAAATAATTTAACCGAATTAAGTAAGATCTAATGATGAAGGATTGAGTCTTATCTAAGTGTCGAGTTGAGTTGTTGGGTCGTAGAGTAGGAAAAGGATCTGCAGCTGAATGCGCAGAGGCCTAGTAGTCTTGAGTTGAGTGCGTAGACCCCTGCAATTGAGTGTGTAGGGCAGGTTGAGTCTGTAACCTTTGGAGAAGCAATAAAGAGAAGTTTTACATCATTTCTGTGTATCTTTTTCCTATATTGTGCATTGAATGTATCGCATATAAATTGCATTTCTATTGTTTATGTGATGCGCGAACTTATATGAATGTGTTGATAAAGTGAATATAAGATTAAGTATTTGTTTACGTGAAGATAACTAATTGTTATAAGAATATAAGTAAGATCTGTGGTATAACGGGGGCAAGTAGTGCAGATCGCTGCTAGGGCAGCGCGAAATCACGTCAACCCCTGGTTAGGGATACGCGAAGGTGATTATAACATATCGCGAAGGCCTCGCAGGTCAGGATAGTGCACGTAGTAACCTGCGTGAAGGTATTTACATTTGGACTAAACCCACCCCTCAGACATCTCAAGGGTGCAGAAACTTGGTTCCAGCGTCCCCCCATACTGCTTCGAGTGAGACCTCAGTCCGCGCTCCATGGACTGTTGGCGAAAGGGCCAGTAAAATAGAGATTTTTCTGGCTAATTAACTCTGAACCTGGATCAGGCCCCATCAAGCCAACAAATGATGGAAGCAGAAGTCAAGAAGCTTGAAGAAGGAATGCAGAAGGACTTTCTTGAGAAGAAAACCCTAGTGATAAAACAAGATGCGCATGATTATGTTGACGAATTTGGGGACTGCCGCCAAGAGTTGATTAGTGCGTGCCTTAGATCGGGTCGTATATTACTAATGGGATCGCCGATGGTGGCGAGATGCAGATGGTAAATTGCGTGATGCAGATAGTAAAGTTCAAAAGCAAACTTTTCCCATGAAAAGTGATTGATGGTCGGTTGAAGTCGTATACCAGTGGCCCGACCACCTAACTAGCTGTGGGAAGCACAGTCTTAGCACTCCAGGTAGTTGAAAGGAGGCGCGGGACTATAAATGACTCTACTCAAAAACTGTGGGATGAAAAGACTGCACACAGGAGTGAAGTGTCACAAGGTCCACAACAGCACAAGGTTAGCTGCTCAGGTTGGCTAGAAAGTGACCGTTATAGTCACTATTCCCGATGTGATGCTTGGTTTGAGACTAAATGGAGCGGGCGGTAGGCATTTAAGGCAGGCTTTATGGGCTAGATTTGGGAAAATCTACTGCCAAGGGAGCATTAATGAATCGGATTTGGGGGAAACAGTCGAATTCGAATTCAAAAGGTGCTATAAATTGCAAAGGGCTACCCAGAAAACAACACTTGGCCATTTGAGGATTGAGCTATTGCGTGCCTAGAGATCTATGAACCTAGATCGGTTTGATGTTTTGAAGTTGAAGGCGTCATTTGAGCACTTACCTGAGCCGTTGAGAGATTTTTGGAACAACAGTATCACCACACCAGAGGAAGCCATGGATATCAGCAAAATCACTGTTGAAGAGACCGCGCAGGCCATGATGATAGGAGATGCCCCTAAGAGCGTCGGGATAGTCACAAAAATCCCTAAATCACCGTGCACTCAAAGACATAAGAAAGATAAGCAGCCCATGGTCCTGGTGCACATGTCCCCTAGAAACCCGCTACAAACTAAACTAACCATGGAAGTAAAGGGGAAAGCGGTTAATCTGGAAACTGATGAAGAGGAGGAAGACCTTGAGGAAATCCTTGTCGAAGAGGAGGAGGATGAAGACATGGAGGTGGAAACCGAGGATGCAGACCCTCTAACCTGGATTCCCGCGTATGTTCCTCCACGGAAGGTAAAGGCAAGGGTGCCCAAGGACCTAGATGAGAGCAAGAGCTCTCTGCAGATTCTGCTGCTACCTGACGATATTGTTTTTGAAGGAGCGCACTTGGGACGGGTGTCGAGTCTAAAGTTTGAAGACTGGGATTTCGTGGACCATGAAAAGTTCCCACACTTGGCAACCGCACAGCTCATGAAGCCGAAGAAAAACACTGCGGTGGGAGTTGTTGAACCTACTCTCGGTGTCACATTACCATCGTGCCCTAATAACTATCTTTTTCATCAGGCAGCTACTCTGCCTGGTGCGTGATGGGTCTTTGTGGCTAGAGGAGCCTATCCCCATCACGGGCCACCTGATTCATAGAATTACTCGACTCCCTTGCAAGGGGGAGGACACAACGGATATTTCAGAGGGTAAGAGCACCAACCTAGCCATTGCAGAGGCCATGAAGGAAAAATTCAAGCTGGAGAAGAAGGAGAGAGAGTACACAATCTCTAGTATCAACAATAAGGTAGTCAAAGTTGCGACCTAGATATTGGCTGGCAAGGATATGCGGAAGTGTCGCGCAGATGAGGTGCCCATGCCATTGGTAGCACTTGTCATGTGCATGCAGAGGGCTTCCAATTTAACTGGTCGGAATACATGTGCAAGGAGTTCCTGGAGAATTGTTGTGAGGCACAGGAATAGGGGAAGACTTTCCACTATGCATGGTTTTTGTTGTCCATAGTGTTGGTAGCTTGGGAGTTACCTGAGGACAGCCAGTTCCCCACAATTGTGCGGGATCTTCTGGAAGCAGCGAAGTACACTTCGTTGTGGGCCACTGAAGATGCGCAAAGGATATGAGATAGTAAGATATGTTTTGGTGTTCATGGAGATGAACATCAAAATGGGGATTAATCGCAGGCTATGGTTATTGCCCACTATCTACAATAGCCTACAAAGCTTCATGGAGTTCAAGGCAGATTTCCATCACGTATACATCAGGGTGCGCAACGACCCCGTGAAGAAGTGGAATGAACTGTCGTACCTAACCACGGACAATCTTATATTCATAATTCTTGACTCATGGCCATCAGAGTGGCACACTCTAGCCCTCTCTGCGAAAAAAACAGAAAAGTCTACTGCAGAATGGAAGAAGGAGGAGGAAAAACTGAAGATGGTGCAGTTGGCAGAGAATAGAAGAAAAGAGGCAGTAGCAGCTGAGCAGCAACAGGTAGCAGAGAAGGAGCACGAGGGCCATAAGTCGCCCTCTCCTGAGGAAGAGCCTGATATAGAGGAAGGAGGTGCAGACCCAGAAACAACATCTACACAGTTGAAGCACCAGCGCCCGAGAGAGCAGGTGGGGCCGCGAAAGAAGTCGAAAGCTTCTAAGACTTCTTTAGACCCAATCACCCTCACCGAAGGATATCTCCATGATACAGGGGAGATGGTGTGCGACATCACCGCGAAGGAACTCCAGTAGCATGCAGAGGAAAATCAGATTATGTTGGGGGCCCTCCGGGCACAGATACAGGAGTTGCAGGTGCACACTTCTCAAGCTGGTACTCTCTTGACCAGCCTTAATGAGGAAATTTTGTGTGCCCACATGACCAACACCATAGTGCTGCCAGAGGGGGCACTGGTTACAGAGAATGAAGCCGATAGGCCTACGGTTAGTGCGTTTAAGGGAATAGGGATCAACATGGCTGCGCTCCCTCGGGAGACACTCTATGCCCTACAGGATGGAGTGGCTACAGAACTGCAGGCTAGGGAGGGTCGCACACTACAGGTGTTGAGCGAGAAAAAACTTAATATGGAGCAACTGAGCCTGCAACGCGATGAGGTAGTGGCGCAGAACCAGTAGATGGTGTAGGTAGTTGAGGAGGCCTACCAGATGGTCCCTGAGTTGGCCATCCCAGCAGAGGCACCAACAGAGGTGCGCATCCAAAGGTTAGCATCAGGGGTGCATGGGGCACAAGAAGAGATGGCTAAGGTTCAGCTGGAGCTGAACCTTCAGATGGCAGAGCTGTGGTTGAAGGCACAGCCTTCGACTCCTCCTGAGGTAAGGGAACAACGCACCAGCGCCATTACATCGAGCATGGAGGAGATCTGCAGTGTAGTGAGGGACTGCACCAAAATGTTGGAATAGTCGTTCGAGGTCCTCAACACTCTGTAGGAGGACCCAAACATACAATGCTTAAAAATAGAGGCGCGTGAGCTGCAGCAACTCTATGATGATATAAAAGGGACCATGCAGATGGTGACCCTTACATAGATGCTTGCATGGATGCAACAGGCAAAAGCGCTTAAGGATCAGGTTGACACGGCACGACATAAAGAAGTAGATTTGAAGGTGCGCATCCAGCCTTGGATCGATGAGGCATTCGTCATTATAGTCTCGATCGAAGCCAAGCTAGCACAGATGCAGGGAACACAGGAGCAGATACAAGGAAGCAGTTCGGATACAGCAATCTCTGAACAGCGTGTGCAGGAGATACAGCAGGTAGCTTCTTAGTGCGTTGTCGATCTTGCAGTAGTTTGGACAGAGTTGGGAGGTCTCCGCACAAAGATCTCTGCACCGACAAAGTGACTCGAGGGTGAGTCACGATGTTTCTGTTGGGCCTGTCGGGCTCGATATCCCCAAAGGCAAGTTTTGGGGCTTAAAGCCAAGATTTTGACCAAATCCGATGTAAAGACTCTGTATTTTGCGGGGGCATAGCGCGAAGATTGTAAATGAATCATAAGGTTGTCCACCCTCATTTTTGTAATGTAATGTCAGCTCTAGAGATCTACCCATGGTTCGCGGACCATGGGATTTTATAAATAGAGTGAGGCTCTAAGTTGTAAATAAGTTAACCAAAGTCAGTAAGATAGAATGATGAAGGATTGAGTCTTATCTAAGTGTCGAGTCGAGTCTTTGGGTCATAGATTTGGAGAAGGCTTTGCAGCTGAGTGCGTAGAGGCCTAGTAGTCCGCAGTTGAGTGTGCAGACCCCTGTAGCTGAGTGCGTAGAGGCCTAGTAGTCCGCAGCTAAGCGCGCAGATCCCTGTAGCTGAGTGCGTAGGGCAGGTTGAGTCTGTGACCTTTGGAGAAGAAATAAAGAGAATTTTTACATCATTTTTGTGTATCTTTTTCCTGTTTTGTGCATTGAATGTATCATATATAAATTGCATTTCTATTGTTTATGTGATACGCGAACTTATATGAATGTGTTGATAAAGTGAATATAAGATTAAGTATCTGTTTACGCAAAGATAACTAACTGTTATAAGAAGATAAGTAAGATCCACGGTATAACTGGGGGAAGTAGTGCAGATCGCTGCTAGGCCAGTGTGAAATCACCTCAGCCCCTGGTTAGGGTTGCGTGAAGGTGATTATAACAGATCGTGAAGGCCTCACAGGTCAGGATAGTGCGCAAAGTAACCTGCGAAGGTATTTATAGTTGGACTAAACCGACTCCTCAAACATCTCAAGGGTGCAAAAACTTGGTTCTAAAATCCCCCCATACTGCTTTGGGTGAGACCTCAGTCCGCACTCTAGGAGTTGTTGCCGAAAGGGCTAGTAGTACAGGGATTTGTTTGGCTAATTAACTCCGAACCTGGGCCAGGCCCCATTAAGCCAACAGTATTTTACAGCTGAATTTACTTTACAAAACTAAGGGCGGACTACCCTTTATGACACATAATACCTTCACACTCCGCAACCACAAATGCTAAGTCTTTACATTTTTATTACAAAATTTTGACTCAAATACGGGCTTTTAACCCCAAAACTACCCTTGTGGGATCCTACTCCCAACAGGCCCCCAACGCAAATATCATGACTCGCCCTCGAGTCACTCGATAGCCACGGAGATCTTTGCACGAAGCCCATCCAGCTCAACCTGTATGACCGCTACCTCGATTGTGCACTGGGTTGTCGCCTGCTTTGCATCTTCCACTATCTTCTCAGTCACTTCTCTTGCGCTGTCAGCCTGAAGGTTTTGTTGCGTCACTTGCAAAGTCGCAAGCTTGCCTTCAATATTTTCTGTGACTGCGTAAGCTTCCTCCAGCCAGGGCTTTAGTCGTGCCTTCAGCAATGCTTCCTTGTGCATCGTTGCATCCACTTGTTCCTTCAGTTGCTTGGCCTCTTGCAGTTTGGTTAGCCTCTACGTCAGCGCGACGGTTCACACTCTACCCTCAACTTCATCATAGCATTGTTTTAATTCGTGTGCTTCCATCTATAGCCTCTGTACATTTGGGTCCTCCTGCAAGCTTGTCAGGACCTCAAATGATTGCTCGAACAACTGTGTGCAGTCTACTACTACACTTTCCACCGCCGCGACTGCCTCTGTGATAGTGGTCGCCCACTGTTCATTTACTTCTAGCGATGTGGATGGCTAGGCCCTCAACTGTAGCTCGCTAATTTGTAGGTTCAACTGATAAGCCTCAGTATTGCAACAAGAACGCTGCAACTCCCAAGGCTACCGACTTTAATTATCAACCTGGGGTTTGTACAAACTTTAGAGGTGTCAGCACTCTGTGTGTGGCGTACAATGTGTCCTTCCTTTGTTGTCATGATGTAATGGAGTGTATGTACTAAAGTCAAATCCTAAACTAATTGCAGAAAATGAAATGTTCGAAATGGAACCTTAACCTATTGCAAGAAAGAAAGTACAAAAGAGATGGAAATTCAATTCTAAATCACACCATTTCCTAATTAACTGCCAAGAAACTATGCTTGCAATAATGATAAATTATCATGAACCAAATGCTACTATCCAAGCATGGAACTAAGAAGCATCATACATCACTAATGTGCAAGTAAAGGGACTGAAATAAATATGTTTTTGTCATTTTGTCTTTTCATGCAAAATCAAGTATGAAAACTAATTTCTTTTGGTGATGTGGCAAGTGAATTAAGGATGTTGGAGGTTGGATGGAAGGGTTAGGAGATGGTTGGATGGTGTGGGAGACCCTTGGGAGGATTTTGGTGACTTCCTAGAGGTTTTACATCAATTTGGCCTCAAAACAGGCCATTTCAGAAAAACCTACAGGGTGTACTAGAAACCTACAGGATGATCCTGTAGGAATAACAGTGACCCTACATGATACAACCGAGAGAAAAATGTGAGGTGTTGGAGGTGATGGAATGCTTAGGTAAGGTGGTAGATGGTTGGAATGGAGTGAGAAAATGCCTAGGATCACTTAGAACTCAAAACCAAAGTAGGGAGATGGATGGATTTGCTCAAAAATCTTGGAGAAGTTTCCTTGTGAAATGATGAAATTGGTGAGGGTTTAATGACCAAGAAAATCAAATCCAAATTGGATGGGAAAATTGTTTTTATTAACTAGGATGTCTTAGGTCCCTATTCCAAGTGTAATCACTCAAAAATACCTATGTTAACCCATGCAAAAAAAAAAACACTACTAGTCAAAAATCTAGAAATTCGAAAACTAGTGAGCTAGTAAATATAAAAAATGTCGAACCAATTAAAGTGAAAATGCAATGGGGTGATTTTTTTTATGAGCTAGAATTTTTTTGTGATCTAATGAAAATGGAATCAAATTGATTGAATCTCGTTAGCTTGCTCTAAAAAATAGCAGAATTTTACTGTTCTTTGTTAAAAAGGAGGTCCAACAATCTAGATTTGGGAATAAGAAGACTAATCCAAGCAACTAAATGATTCCTATGAACTTCCAAAGATTTTCCAAGGATGAAATAATGCTTGTGATCCTGCAAAAGAACTTACATCAACCATTTAACTCAATCCTACAACAAGAAATCATTAATTCTAAATACATAAATAGAAAGAAATAAAAACAAGAGATGCATGTGAATAAGCAATGAAAAGAGGGAGAGAAAATGATACAAAAGGGATCTGAGGTTCCTGGGATGGCCAAGCCCAAGGAAAATCAGATGCCTATGAAGGAGAAAAATATTTAGAAGTTGAACATGACACCAATCTTCATTGTTTTCATCAATAGAATTACATCCCTGCAAGAAAATACAATGGAGTTGCAAACATACAAGATCTCTCCCCAATAACACTAATGAAAACCTATATCTAGAGGAAACTTCGACTTGGTACTGATACAAAATGATTAGGAATCATTCCCCGTTAATGGAGGAAGCTTTCCCCACCAAAATCCTTTGATTAGTGGATCTAGTCCCCAATACTAGGAATTTGCATTAAATGGGAGGGAACACATTCCTAGATTTTCTCAATCATTCCCTAGAGGAAAATTCGAGTTGTTACTTATAGAAAATGATTAAGAATCATTCCCCATGGATGGAGGAAGCTTTCCCCACCGAAATCCCTTGATTAGTGGTTCTGCTCCCTTGATTAGTGGAACACATTCCTAGATTTTCTCAATCATTGGAGTTCCACAATTTGTGCCATAATTCCATAATATCTTGTTGACTTATTATTTATTATTGATCCTTCAGTAGTAGGGAAAAAGTCCCTAAATTATCTCTTCCTCCAACTCTTCATAATATTCCTAATATTCTCATAGTATTCCATAAAAATAAATAATATTAGGCACAAATATTCAATTATTCATAAACCTTTCTAATGAGTATATTAAAGTTAAAAATAAATTATCTAATGCAAAAAGAGAAGTTTAATGTGTTGAAGGATGGTCATAGGCCTTAATTTATGGTTTAAATTAGAGGCATGGGCCTTAATTTATGTCTAATTTATAGGCCCATCATCAACTCCAGCTGAACCTGCGCCATCTCCGTCCGAGTGTCACGCACCCTTGTGACTAACTTACGCATGCAAACCTCGACTGGCTCCTCCTCTGGAATGGCCAACTCTGGGACCATTCTACATGCCTCTTCAACAACCTGCATAATCTTCTTGAGCTCAGCGGTCACCTCAGCCTCAGTGGCGATGTCAACATTTCTTTGTAGGGCCATCTGTTCATTGTTGATTCGTTGTTCGTTGATCACCTGGAGGGCGCGATGCTCACAGGCCCTCATTTCTGCAATTAATCCATCCTACAAGAGGTGGAGTGCTTCGCATGGAAGTGCTGTCAGGTTCAACCCAACTCCCTTTAAGGCACTGACAGTGGGCATGTCAGCTTCATTTTCTGTGGTCATTGCTCCATCCAACAGCACTATCGCACTGGAAGCCTTCATGCGCAGCATATCGGCAACCTTTGAAGTGTCGATATGCTCCCAACAAGCCCCCAATACAAACATCGTGACTCGCCCTTGAGTCACTTGATAGGTGTGGAGATCTTTGCGCGAAGCCCATCCAGCTCGACCTGTATGACCGCTACCTCAACCGTGCACTGAGTTGTCACCTGCTTCGCATCTTCCACTGTCTTCTTGGTCACTACTCCTGTGTTGTCAGCCTGAAGCTTTTAGTCGCGCCTTCAGCACTGCTTCCTTATGCAATGCTGCGTCCACATGTTCCTTCAGTTTCTTTGCCTCCTGCAGCTTGGTTAGCCTCTGTGCCAACGCGACGGTTCACGTTATACCCTTAACTTCATCGTAGTGTTGTTTTAGCTCACTTGCTTCCATCTATAGTCTCTGTACATTTGGGTCCTCCTGCAAGCTTTTCAGGACCTCAAATGATTGCTCAAACAACTATGTGCAGTCTACTACTAAACTTTCCACCGCTGTGACTGCCTCTGTGACAGTAGTCGCCCGCTATTCCTTTACTTCTGGCGGTGTGGAGGGTTGGGCCCTCAGCTGTAGCTTGGTGATTTGCAGGTTCAATTCCAGCTGAACCCGCGCCATCTCAGTCTGAGTGTCGTGCACCCCTGTGGACAACTTGTGGATGCGGACCTCGATTGGCTCCTCCTCTAGAACGGTTAACTCTGGGACCATTCTGCATGCCTCCTCAACAACCTGCATAATCATCTTGCTCTGAGTAGTCGCCTCGGCCTCAGCAGTGATGGTAGCATTTCTCTGTAGGGCCATCTGTTCATTATTTATGCACAGTTTACTGATCACTTGGAGGGCACAATTCTCTTGGGCCTTCATTTCTGTAGTTACTCCATCCTGCAACAAGAGGTGGAGTGCTTCGCGCAGAAGCGCTGCCAGGTGCAGCCCAATGCCCTTCAAGGCACTGACAGTGGGCCTATGAGCCTCATTTTCCATGGTCAGTTCTCCATCTGGAAGCACTATCGCACTAGAAGCCTTTGTGCACAGCATATCGGCAGCCTCTAAAGTTCTGATAGCCAAGATGGTTGACACCGTACCAGCCTGCGACGTGCGGGTCTACAACTCTTGTAACCTAGTTTAGATAGCCCCTAGTATGATCTGCTGCTACTGTTCAAATTGTTGCAAGGCCTCCACGGTGACATCTCTGATTGTGTCACCGATATCATGTAAGTCGCCCTCCGTTAATGTGATAGGGTCCAACGAGGTCTTGGTCACCTTGGATTTCTTTTTGGGCCCTCCCTTCTCTAGCTCTCTAGGGCGCTTAATGCGGGCGGACATCTATTGAGGGTCTGCTCCATGATGTTCTATGTCTTCCTCTTCTGTCGTAGGTGAAGGCGACTGTGCACCTTCATCAGAGCCATGCTTTGTTCCAGCTGTTTGTTTACTTGTTCCAGCTGTTTGTTTACCTGCCTGCTTTTCTACCTGTTTCGCCTGAGCCTTCTTAGCGGCCTCCTTTTTCCTCTTCTCGACCAACTACGCCATCTTTAGCTTGGCCTCCTCCTTCTTCTTCTATGCGACGGACTTGCTTCCACCCACTGCCAAGTCTGTGGTAGTGCGCCACTCCGCCGACCATTGATCGAGCATCGCATCGATGGCGTCATCTGTGGCCAGGTACGGCAAGTCATACCACTTCTGCGCAGGGTCCTTCTGCACCATGATGGAGACTCGATGAAAATCGGCTTTGAACTCGGTGTAGCTCTGCAGGTTAGCGTACACCATGGGCGACAATCGTGGCTTGTGATTGATAGCCATCCTGATATTCATCTCCATCAAGATCCGGAAGATCTTGCTTTCCCAAACTCGTTGCGCGTCCTTGGTCGCCCAAAGCGAAGCGTACTTTGCTGCTTCAGGGAGATCTAGCGTGACCGAAGGGAACTGGCTGTCCTCTGGTAGCTCCCATGCTACCAACATAATCGACAGCAAGAGCCACGCGTAGTGGAATGTCTTGCTTTTCTCTTGCACTTCGTGGCAATTCATCAGGAACTCTCCGTGAAGGTAGTTTGACCAGTTAAACTGGACTCCTTCCGCGCACTGCTATGCGAGCACGACAACAGGCACCGGCACTTCGTCGACGCAACACTTCCGCATCATCTTCCTTGCATGGATTTGTGTTTCTACCTTCACATGAAGGTCGTAGATGCTATAGATAGTGTACCCACGTGGATTCTTTACCACCTTGAATTTCTCCTTCATTGATTCTGCGAGAGCCTGCTCGCCGCCCCTGCCACCAAAGATCATTGCTCGATTCTCACCTATATATGGTAGGTGCGTTATTTGGTGAATCAACATATCTGTGATGGGTATCGGCTCCTCCAGCGATAGACACCCATCATGCACAAAGTGCAGCAGCTGCTTGATGACCAAAATTGTCATCGGGGTGCGGTTATAGTGCGGCACCCAGAGCAGGTTAAGCTATCCTTCCTTCTCTTCCCCCATGATCCACCTCCGTGGCTCCAAGGCGATCATTCCCATATTTGTATCTATGATGCGGCACATCAACTGCTCAGTCGCTAGGTGTGAGAACTTATCGTAGTTTGCCAAGTCCCAGTCTTCAAGCTTCAGTATTGGCATCCGTGCCAAACGTGGACTATCGAAAGCAATTTCATCTGGTAGCAGAGGGGTTCGCATGGGAGTCTTATTCTCATCAATGTCCTTTGGGACCTTGGACTCAACCTTGCGCGGAGGGACATAATCTGGTAACCATGTAATAAGATCCGCACCCTGGGTTTCAACCTCCTCTACTTCAACTCCCACATCCTTATCGTCCATCGGGATGTCTTCATCATCCTCCTCCTCTGCCTCTGGGTTTATGGCCTTGCCCTTCTCCTGCGTAGTGGTTTTTTGTGCATTTCGCCTTGGCGAAGTGCGCACCGGTATGGCAGGCTACTTGCCCTTCTTATCCTTCACAGTCTCCTTGGTTGGGGTTGGCTTCAGTCTTAGTGTCCGTGGTGATTTGGGGACTTCCGTTAATACTGCGCCAACCTCTGGGGTGGCTTCTTCGTCCCCCATATCAATTTCCTGCACATTTGCCTCGGCTGCCACTTCTTTGGTGTCCATAGCTTCTGCGTGTGTCGACATGACGCTATTCACTAGTTCCTGTGTCTCCTTTGACAATTGTTCAAATGTCAGACTTGCTATCAGATCTTGAAAGAATTCACAGTTCATGTGCACTTGAGAGCACAACAACTCAATTCTCACAATGCCAAGTGTTTTTCGTTGGACAACCACTTGTAATTTATAGGAAATTTTGAATTCAAATCTGACTGTTCCCCACAAAATCGGTTGATTAATGCCAGATTGGTGGCAGATTTTCAAGGATCTAAGCCATAAATTTCGTCTTAAATGCTGGCTACCACTGCATTTGGCCTCACTTCTACCATCTTTTCATGAACAGTGACTTTAACGGTCACTTTCCAGCTGACCTATGCGATTTTTCCCTGGGTAGCGCAGCGTCCCCTGCGCTGCCACAGACCTAGTGACACTTCCTTGGTTCGCACCATTTTCCAATCGCGCAGATCCCCAACCTGGGCAATGTAGTTTATAGTCCCGTGCCTCCTTTTAGCTACCTGGAGTGCTAAGACTATGCTACCTTCATTTAGTCACATGGCCGGACCGTCGGTGTATGGCTTCAAGCGACTTCCATTCACCTTTCCTGGGAAGGGTTCTCCATTCAATTTGACCAGTTGTACCGCTCCTCCATCTGTATTTTCATTAATAACATAAGGCCCTAACCGGTGCATCCTAAAATTTCCTGGAAATTTATCAAACTTATTATCATATAGCAAAACCATGTCATTTACCTTAAATGAGCGCAGCTTAATGTGTTGATCATGCCATGCCTTTTTGTGTTGCTTTTGGACCTGCTAGTGAAATCCAACCAAAAATATCTCTTCTTTGAGCTCATCCAGCTATGCAAGCCTCTCCTCTAGAGCTCCGTGATCCATCATACCTGTGAGCGTTTCTATGCACAAACTAGACACAATATATTCCATAGGCATGACCACTTTAACCCCATAGACGAGCCTAAAGGGGGTTTGTCCAGTCAACTTCTTGCATGTCATTTGATAAGCCCATAATAATGCAGGTTTGTGTAGGTCCCAATCACTTCGCTAAGCATTACAAACCTTGGTCAGCGCATTTTCAAGCACCTTGTTGAACGCTTCCACTGTCCTGTTAGCCTACAGGTGATAAGGTGTGTTTTCTGGTGGTATACCTGAAATTCCTTTGTCAGCGCGTTGATCATCTCATTCAAGAAGCGCGTACCACGATCACTCATCAAGATCCTCGGACATCCAAACCGCGTCAACACATGCTCAAATAGGAACTTTGTGGCAGTCGCGCCCGTGCAATCCTTCACCGGTTGCACCTCTACCCAACGAGTCAAATACTCCGTTATGGTGATGATGTACCTTGCTCATATCTTTCCTTGTGGCTGAATGGGTCCTACAAAATCTATCGCCCATTTCTCAAAGGGTTGCAATGTCATTTAAGGATTCAAAGGCATCTCATCCCTTCGTGATGGCCTACCAGTCCTTTGACACACATCACACGCCTTCCAATATGCTTTTGAGTCCGAATGGAGGATTGGCCACCACAACCATGCACGTAGAATCTTTTTCGTGGTCGCTCTCCCTGCATAGTTTCCTCTCGCGGCGCCTCCATGAGCATTCACGAGGATGCTGCTTCTTTCAAACTCAGGTACATACCGTCGCAATATCTCATCAGTCCCCATCTTGTACAGATGTCCAGTAATGACAGAGAAATCTTCCGCGCGTACCACTAATTCCTTCTTCTGCTAGACAGTGTATCCTTCTGAAGCAGAACCTATCATTAGGAACTGTATTATATCCTCAAAATGACCATCCGTGATGCACACTGCAAACAGTTGCACGTCAGGCAATCCTTCTTCCAAGTTAGTGGGTTCCTCCCCTGTTACGATGCGCGACAAATGGTATGGTCCCACGTTCAATCGTCCAGGCTTCAAAACAACTTCAAAATCATATTCCTGGAACAATAAGAGCCACTTGCAGATTCTCCCCCCCAACACAAGCTTATTGACCAAGTACTTCCGTGTGGAGTGATCCATATGCATCTTAAAGTGGCCTCCCAGCAAGTAATTCCTATACTTCTGGAGCACATACACCATAGCTAGCCCTTCGCACTCAATGGTAGAATACTTCTTCTCTGCTTTGGATAATCTTCGGCTTGCGAACACGATAGGATGGTCCAAGCCTTCTCCGCCAGCCTGTGTCAGTACTACTCCTAACGTTATACATGACGCGTCGACATGTACATGAAACTCTTTCTTCCAGTCTAGGAAAACTAAAATTGATGCAGTGACCATCTTTTCCTTCAATATATCCAAGCTCTTCTTGCAGTCATCGTTCCAGCAGAATGTGACATCCTTCTTCAACAATTTCTCCATAGGCGCGGTGATTTGGGCACAGCCTTTGATAAACTTTATGTAATATCCCGTATGTCCCATAGTAGCGCGCAACTGCTTCACACTCTGCGGTGCTTCCAAGTTTAGTATCACCGTGATCTTCGTGGGGTCTACCATCAGTCTCTGTCTGCAAACCACATGCCCCAACAGGTTTCAAAAAGAAACAAAAAAAGGACATTTCTGGAGATTAAGCGCGGTCTGGTATCTGCGATAGGTATCCAACATCAAGCACAAGCTTGCTACATGGCATTTAACCAACCCATACACAGTGCAATCATCAAAATATACCTCTAAGAACTTATGAATAAATTCTTTGAAAATGGCAACAACTACGAGCAAGAAGATCGCAGGTGCATTCTTCAATTCGAATGGCATTACAGTGTACTGAAAACAACCCACTCAGTCATGAAGGTCTTTTTGCTCCTGTCCTCCAACGTGATTTTGATCTGGTGGTACCCAGAGAACCCATCAGTGAAGGAATATGCTTCCTGGCCACCTACATTGTCCAACACTTCATCAGTGAATGGAGTCAAGAAAGGATCATGTATGCAAGCGTCATTTAGCTTTCTGAGATCCACGCATATACTTATTTCATCCTTCTACCTCTTTTCCTATACCACCATTGGACTTACCCGGTCAGATTCTTCCATAGGCTCAATGATTCCTGCCGCAAGCATCTTGTCTAGCTCTAAGTGGATCTTCTCCTTATATTTTGGATTGAGGCAATAGGGTCTTTGCTTAACCGGCTTCGCATCGGGCTTCAACATAATCTTCATCATTCCTGAGTCCCTGATTATCCCCTTTAGATCTATGAACTTGGTAGAGAATAAATCCTAGTATTCGCGAAAAAATTTAGTGACCTTATCCACCATCGTGTCATCCTAGTAGTCTCCAATCTTTGAAAATTTGGGTTCGGCCTCCGTACCAATGTTTACTTGTTTTGTTTTCAACAACGTGGTTATATCAGGGTTCTCAATCTACGGTCCTTGAACTTTGCGGTGACCCTCTATTTCTGGAATGTTAATCTTCCGCAGATCCTCGTCCTCTTCTTCAGTAGTTACATTATAACATTCTAGCGCGTGACTCAGCTGAGTAGCCCATTCAGGCTTAACTAGGTCTAAATTATCCTGCGGTATCCTAAATATTGTTGCTTTCACTTCTTGTAGCACTTCATCAATATTGTCAAACCCATCCTCGAAATTGAATGTCATCATGAATCCCTCGCGTAGGATATCCCATTCGCCTGTCCCATGACAGAGCTCAGTTTCTACATACCAGTTCATCGGGACGATATCCAAGGTGTGACAAAACAAGTGCACCCATTCAGGTTGGGGCTTTTCTCCATAAGCCTAGGTCCATTTGGCTAAATGCACGCATGGATCATCTTGCCCCTCATACTTGTCTATCATTCACATCTTTGGCTTCCCAAAACGAGTTCTCATCATTCCCCTGCATTCGCGCCAATCATCAAAGCTTCCCTTGTGCGTACCCCACCATCTTGCGGGCGTAGCTCACAGTGCCCAATCCAATGCCTGGAAGCACTGCTTTTCTGGTACCTCCCTCTCAAATGCATCCAAAAATATATCTACCTCATTCAGACCATCATAAGTAGGTAGATTTCTTACCCCTGAGGACACACAGCACAGCGATCGGGTCATCATGTTGCAGTTTAGCGTTGTCACTTCATGTAACTGGTTCTGCCAGCGCTCTAACTCTTCATCAGAGTCTGAGGTGCAGGAACTCTCACGATCCCATGTAATCTATCCATTCGTGGTGGGATTTACCCAATCTTGATCTCACGCCAATATCTTATAGATACAGTCCTATTGTGGCCACCAACAACCCCTTCCTTATGAAGTATTATTGCTAATACTAAATAAGTGGGGACCCTCAAAAAATTAGTTAGTGTTACATTTTCTTTTTTGAAACTTACAACATCATGAACTTAGGAAAATACCTTGAAAAATCTAAAAAACCTAAGTTTCATAATGAAGAAAATTAAATTTACTCCTTAAAAGATATCACATCGCACAAAGGATGATAGGATACACCTTCTAAAGAGTTAAAATGATAAAAGGCGGTATTGCGACACGAAACCTCATCGCATCGCATATACTTAACAAACACTCACATTGAAAAACTTTAAAAATTCGCCGATATGTGATATCGCATATCGCACATCACAAATATCACAAGAATTACACGAGAATTATAACGATATACAATATTGTGATATTGCGATACCGCGATACTGCGATCTGCGACATTGCGATATTGCGATACTGCAATATTGCGATACTAAAAACAGCACGATAACATTGCAACATTACGATATTGCGATACTACGATCTGCGACATCGCAAAGAAAAATGCGGGACCCCTCCATCGCAGTTGGTTCTGGCTCATTATTCGAGAAAACTTTTTAGCCAAGAGTTGGTCATGTATTTTAATGCGAATTAATGAGTTATTTCCAGTTGTTAATGAAGTAGGGTGTTGTGTTTTTCGAAGAAATAGCTCACGTAAGGTGGCATGTCTTGTATATCTTCGGCATTTAAATTTTTTCCTGTCATTAGTCCTTTATCATTACTTCTACCTCAATGTAAACTGCAGGAAAGAAGGACGAAGCGTTATACAAGGCATTATGCAGAAAACAACGAAGAGGGAAGGCAGTGCTCCAATGTACATTTCGGAAGGCATACTTAATCCACTCAAGGAAGAAAAAGAGCCACAGAACTCTTAGGAGGCATCTATCACAGATTTCTCATGTATAGTCATGGTTGAATGGATACTGAATGACGTTGATACCAGAAACAAACAGTTTAATTCTCAGGGTTAAGAGCTCGCGTAACCACTATTTTTACAAATTTCGGGCTTTATACTGAATGAGAGAAAAAGACGCAAGAGGCAAAAACTGCATCAGGGAAGCCCTAAAATTGCAATAAATTAGCAATAGAAGCAAACTGGAAATAGAAGACTGAAGGAAAAGCAGAAGCAGTCCGAAGGTTAACCAAGTTGAAATGGAATTTTTACCAGACATACATGGTAATGCTACATATTCATTGGATGATTCTCAAGCGCATCATCAATTTTACTGAGAAGATAATGCCAGCTCTTGCCAATTCTGTTTGCTTAACTCAAACAAAGGCGGAAGACAGTCAGCCAACTCTACTCAGAAAAATACTGAATGCTTGCGACATTAAGAAGTAGATTTAGAAATAGTTAGTAGATTTAATTTTAGAATAGTTTTTCTTAGAAAGAGGACGGTCATTTAAACCAAATCCTCAACTTCTGTAAATAAGTTATTTAGTCAATAGTATTTAAACCCTTCTCATGAATTTAGAGAAGGGTCCAAAAATTTATCAAAAACTTGTCCTCAAAACATGCACTTTTTCACCCTCAGAGGAGGTTTTGGTGAATGAATGAAACAGGGTTTATTTGATATTTGCATTTGATATCTGCTACTGATGTTGCACTTTTGTACTCTTAGTAGATGTTAAATCAAAGAGAGATAAATCAATCATTGCTTGAAGCTCATGAGTAGGACTAGTTATAAATGGTACTTTTATCTCTTAACCATTTCTGCTTATGCGTTAAAGAAATATTCATTTTTCAGTTATTTATATGTTACAGCATGGATGTTTGAGTTATCATTTGGCACTTTTGTACAGTGATAACTATTTTTTTATGTTTAGTGTATGAATAGCTCATTTATGCGATAAGTTTTAACAGTTGTTTCGTCTAACTTCTTATACGAAGTAGCTCATCTTTATCGAATTCCTTTCTTATGATAGCTGAATGATCTTTATTACCAGTTATTGTTTGAAATCTTTTTAGATCACATAGAAGAAAGATCACACCCCGGGTTAGCATAAATTTCGATGTTTCTCTGTTTATTAGAATACAATAGCATAGCATTAGATTAGATAGAAGTATTCCATTTAGAACAGAAACACCCATCTTTCACACACACACAGAATTGGGAAACTGGTCCCATATCCCCAGTCGGACCCGCTATACCAAACGGATAAGGAGCTGCCAACCAAGGTCCGGACCGGGCGAGTATCCCCCTTGTTGTCGACCTGATTTTCAGGGCCTTCAACATATTTGGCGCTAGAAGGAGGGCCTGAACTATGAATGGCAAGTAAATCCAAATCAAAATACCATTCAGAGAGTAAATCGCCCTCACCATCTCCTCTGACTTCTCCATTACACTTAAATCCAGAGTTAGAAGTCGCTAGAGAATCATCTGCTACTACAAAACCTGACATTTTAGAACAATCTGTAATTGAACCTCCTGAAGTCGAATCTCTGATTCATAAACTTCAGCGATTTTCCATTTCCCCTCAAAGATCTGATAAATCTCAGGGCAGCGTGACTTCGCAGTATAACCCTGCTCATCCCCTGACCAGACTTAAGAGTGAAAAGTTCGGTATTCGGCCAAACGAACTACCTCTTCCTAAAAGGAAAAGAGCAAGGAAGTCACCTAAAGGGTCTGACAGCGAGACTCTTTCATCAACATCATCCATCTCAACTTCTCCACCGCGAAGTCAACCATCTACTCCACCATCCCAGACCATTATCAATCCACCTAGTGGAATCCCTACAACTCCTCCTCAATCATCTGTGATCATAATCACCTCATCTTCTCAACCACAGGAATCATTTTCTGCAAATCCCCCTGTTAGCAGTTCAGCAATGGCCCAGTCTCCATGGAACAATCCTGGGGCAGTCTTAATGCCTATGCCCTTGAGTCAAATACCGGCCCATCCTGAGAATTGGCTGCCCAAGTTCAATCTTGAGGCAGGCATGCTAGCAGAAGAGCACATAAACAACTTTATGCTATCCATCAACCTTAACGGAGTTACTAATGAAGATGTTGTTGTTCGATTATTTCCTTATACCCTACAAGGAACAGCCAGATCGTGGTATTTTTCATTACCCTCTGGATCTATTACCAGTTGGGACATCTTCCAACACCAATTTCTAACCAAGTTTGGTGAAAACAGATCTACGGCAACGTTAATCAACGACTTATCCAACCTTGGGGCAGAATCTAGAGAACTGATCAAAGATTTCAATCTACGTTTCAATAAGATTCTAAACAAAATTCCTACTGCTTCCCAGCCCAGCGACGAAGTGCGATGTGAATGGTATCTCACTGCATTACCATCAAACATAGCAATCTTCGTGGACAGGGCTAATAAAACAACCCTTGCTGAAAACATGAAAAAATCCATAGCGGTAGAGAAACGTATAATAGCCTTAGAGAAGAAATCCACATTAGAAGATCGGAAGTCTAAGAAGGTCACCTTCAAAGAAGAGTCCAAGAAGAAACAAGCAAAAGATCCATTCGATTTGAAGGGATTGCAAAAAGTTCTTAAGACAATGTCTAATGAAATGGTCGACATAAAAAAACAAGTAGCAGAAACTTCTTCAAAAAGGCCCTACAGAACTTTTAAAAGAGGCCCGTCAACGGATTCAAAGCCACCCAATGTTATAACAAATGTTGAATCCGAGGAAGAGGAAGAGGAAATTGCCACTGAAGGGCAAACCGATGATGAAGTTGTAGAATTACAAGGAATGTGGGATTTCATCCTCCCACAAGAGGAAGATCAAGAAGTATTCCCAGTTAACACACGAAGTAGAAATCAGCTTGATCCTCCCCAAACTACCCCAAAACCAAAGAGCGCAAGCTCTGCAACAAAAGATAAAGTCGCAACAAAGAAAATGACATCTAAAGCGACTCAAACTAGCCCAGTCCAAACAGATTTACCTACTCCATCTAAAATGCTAATCGTTTGGGATGAAATGGAGTACAATATCATAGAAGATATGAAAAAGACTAGGGAAAATATCACTATGTACGAATTGAGCAAGCTAAAGCATCAACAAAAGATAATGATGAAAGAATTACATGTTGTGCCAGTTGCACCTTTTCCTGCCACTGTAATTTCTCAAGCTTCTCAGAACATGGGAAGACCTCTAAGTAATACGACTAACAAGATTGATCCAAATGACATCGCCTTAATTGGAGGTAGATCGAGATCTCATACTCCCCCTTTTCTCCTTACTTATGAAATTTTTAACAAAAATGTACATAATTTTTTAGTGGATTCAGGTGCTTCATCGAATATTCTACCAAAGTCCATATGCACCAAATTAAACGTTCAACAACAGAAATCCGTTGTTTGCATCGTTCAGCTGGATTGGTCTCAAGTCGAAGTTATCGGCGAACTAAATCAAGTAACCATAAGGCTGTCATCCAACTCGAAGGTATGTCAAGTAATTGATATTTTAGTGGCTGATATCCTTGAATTTTATGGCTTAATTCTTAGCAGGGATTGGTCAGAAAAACTGCATGGATACTTCTCAACTGACTGGTCTCATATGTGGCTGCCTTACAATGGTAAGCCAAATCAAATAAAAGTTGAACGAGAATTACATAAGAAGTACATATTAACGGAGTTAGAAGGGGAAAATGAACCAGTAGCATATAACAGTAGCATAATTGGCAATTATTCAGTAGATTCTTTTCTCGACAATTTTAATGCTCATACATCCCCATATTTAGAACATTTCGTCTTATCCCAAGTCGAAAATTTTTCTCAAACGGATAGTTCAAAATGTATCAATTTTTTAGATAAACCTGTAAATGAATCTTTGTTTTGGAAATTATTTTTTGATGGTTCTAAATCTAATGAAGGAGTAGGAGCAGGATGCGTGCTAATTAGTCCAAAAGGAGACAAAATCATGCTAACATGCAAGCTCGAATTTGATTGTACCAACAATACAGCAGAATATGAAGCTTTAGTTCAAGGGCTTACAAAGCAATCGGGCTAAACATAAAGTATCTCCAAGTCTTCGAAGACTCTGAAATTGTAGTCAGACAGGTACGGAATACTATACATTACATGTCAGGTCATTTAAAACACTATCAATTTTTAGTTCAAGATCTGACTGAGCATTTTACAGCATTCAATATTTCATCAATTCCCAGACTCCAGAATGCAAGCACTGACCTTTTAGCTAACGTAGCTTCTAAGCTCATTCCTTCAAAGGATTTTAGTCCAGATAGATTCTCAATAGAATTAATCTTTAGACCTTCTATTCCTGACAACATCAAAAATTGGAGAATATTCAATGACGATCCTGATATCGTAAATTTCCTTACTTCTGAAGGATCCTACTCCAACCAAATAATCGACAAAGATCAACATCATCGGCAATTACAGCAAGATAGCACTCACAATGCTATACCTAAATCAGTGGTCAAGTTAGAAGACCTATACGATTTGAAAGATCAGTTTAAAAGGTCTACCAATTCAAAGCTCCAAAGTTTGACCTTGAATTACAAATTGGTAAACGTAGGAACCAATGCCAAACCCCAAAACATATATCTAGGCCTTGGCCTAGCCCCCGAAGAAAAGCTAGCATATATTCGTCTTTTGAGACAATACAAAAACGTTTTTTCTTGGAATTATAATGAACTTAAAACATACGACACCTCTATCATCCAACATACTATTCTGATGATTGATAACGAAAAACCTGTCCAACAAAAATTGAGAAAGATTCATCCCAAATTAGAAAATCAGATAAAAACCGAACTCAATAAGCTGTTGAAAGCCAAGATAATTTTTCCCGTCAGACATTCTAAATGGGTCTCCAATATGGTACATGTTAGAAAGAAAAACGGAGATATTAGGATTTGTATTGACTTTCACAATCTCAACAAAGCCTATCAAAAGGACAATTTTCCCTTACCACCTATGGAGCAAATATTGCAAGCAGTTGCAGGCTCAGAATTAATGTCTTTCTTGGATGGATTTTCAGGATACAATCAAGTGCTGGTAAATCTTGATGATCAATTGAAGACCACATTCAGAACTAAATGGGGCACATATGCATATCGCAAGATGCCATTTGGTTTGATTAATGCTGGTGCCACATTCCAGAGAGCCATGGACATTGCATTTAAAGGTTTAATCAATAAGTCAGTAGTAATTTATTTGGATGATATAACTGTGTACTCCAAGAAACGAGGCGACCATCTCAAAGACTTAAAGCAAATCTTCCAACGATGTTTAAGGTACAGAATTTCACTTAACCCAAAGAAATCTTTTTTCGCATTAAGTGAAGGGAAACTTCTGGGATTCATAGTGTCAAAATCTGGTATTCACATCAACTCTGACAGAATCAAAGAAATTTCTGAAATATCCCTACCTCATAACAAAAAAGCCATGCAATCTTTCCTTGGTCAAATCAATTTTGTAAAGAGATTTGTTCCAGATTTTCACGAATCGTATCTCCTTTACAAACCATGATAAAAAAGAACTCTAATTTTAAATGGGGCCAAGATGAACATGAATCGTTTAACCTGATCAAACAGGCTATTATTAATGCTCCATCTTTAGCAACTCTGAATTTTTCAGAGCCTTTTATTTTATACACATTGGCCTCAGATAAGTCATATGCTACGATACTCACTCAGACGAATCAATAAAAGGTGGAAGCACCAATTGCTTTTTTTAGTTCAAATTTGCAAGGTGCTGAATTAAATTACTCGGACGTGGAGAAACAGGCTTATGCTGTTTTCAAAGCGATCAAATACTTCAGACCTTTTCTACTCAAAACCCACACCAAAATTGTAGTACCGTTTCCAGTGGTAAGAAATCTTCTAGTACAAACGGATGTGGGTGAGAAGAGGGCCAATTGGGTAACTGCCTTACAAGAATATGACATAGAAATTAAACTAGCAAACATTGTAAGGGGTCAAGGCTTTTGCAAAATGCTGGCTGGAGCGTCGCAAATTTCTGAAATCCCATCTGTAGAGGTACAAGTGTGTGAGGTAAGCCTAAATGATGAGCAGTCATTATATGCTGATATCATTTATTATCTTAAGAATGGATATGCTCCTTCATACCTTGATTACACTAAGAAAAGAGCTCTAAGATTAAAAGCCAAACAATATCAACTCATAAATGATATTATTTTTAGAATGAATTACGATTTTGTTCTCCTTAGATGTCTTGAGAAATCTGAAGTTGATAAAGTCTTGCAGGAACTCCACGATGGGCCAGCAAGCGAACACTACGCTGGAGATGCTACTGCACATAAAATCTTGTGCGCAGGATATTACTGGCCCACGTTATTGAAAGACTCGCACAGTTATGTGAGGAAATGTCAAGTCTGCCAAACTACTGCTGGAAGACAGAAGAAGCCATCCTTACCACTACAACCAGTTAACATCGACCAACCTTTCAGTCAGTGGGGATTCGACATAATAGGTGAGATCGTTCCTCACTCTTCCAAGCAGCATAGATATATCCTTACAGCAACAGATTATTTTACTAAGTGGGTAGAAGCAATTCCACTCAAGACAACTAATGCTGAAAATATCATTGAGTTCATAGATCAATCTATAATAACCAGGTTTGGATTACCTTCTGCTTTAATGTTCGATAATGCATCATACTTTTCTGGAAATGCAATAACTGAATTTGCAATTAAAAGAGGATTCAAACTTAAATATTCAGCCAATTATTATCCACAAGGCAACGGATTAGCCGAGTCTACAAACAAAAACCTAATCAGGATTATCAAAAGAATAGTAGACCAAAATCATAAAAATTGGCATAAATCCTTAATATACTCTTTATGGGCAGACCGAATAACGAAAAAAGCTTCCAGTGGCACTTCTCCCTTTAATTTAGTTTATGGGAGAGAAGTTGTTCTTCCGACTCATTTAGCAATTCCTTCTTTGTTTCTAGTTCAATACATTGATGAAGTACCAACTTCCTCATTACACTTAAGGCAAATGGAAATAATCAAATTAGAAGAACAACGAGAACAAGCTAAGAAAACGCATGCTCATCATCAGGCACTAGTAAAATCCTCTTTTGATTCAAATATAATGACCAGAAAAGATTTTTAGGTGGGAGATTTAGTTTTAAAATGGGACAAGACACACAAAGAAAAGGGTAAACATACAAAATTTCAAAGAATGTGGCTTGGTCCTTTTCAAATTGTAGAATTCGTAGGTCCATTGACATTTGTGCTACAGGATTTAGCAGGTAAAAGAGACTCTTTGCCTGTCAATGGACAAATTATTAAGAAATATTTTCCATAGAAGATTATTCTTCTATTTTGTAGAGTAATAGTTTTTCTCTTTTTCATAATAAAACTAGTTGTAAATGGTTACATTAGGCATTTACGAAAAAGATACCAACTCTCTTTCAGATTTTGATTTTTCGCTTGTATAAATAGCAAATCTTTTGGAAAATTGACCTTTATTATTGACAGTTAAAGACTCTAACCTAGATATGACACTAGTTTCGACTTCATAAAAGTTTGATGAAAATAACCTTTAGTGAAGAAATTGTTTTATATCAGTGCAATGAAAGGTATCAATAACAAAATAAAGATTCTCTGTAGAACAGTTACTTCCAAAAAACTCTATCATTGTCATCCAGAGCTATCTAAAGAAGACAATGACTTCCTCCCTGCTAAGGAAATCACAACTTTTAGAGGAACAATCCAAGAATACACTTTATCTTAAAGAATGAGAGGTCTCATCACGAGCCGGCTTATCATAATCACAGATATTATAACTCACTGACTTTGCCAAATACTGCATACCATAACAGGGCAATGACTCAAGATTGTTACAATCAAGAGGCAAGGGGTCTCATCACGAGCCAGCTTGTTCCAGCAAAGTTATAAATCAAGTGAATGACTGTGTCATAAATTGGCCACCAAACCAAGACATTGTTCTTTAAGAATAAAAAATAAAATCAAAGCAATAAGTGTGGATGTGGATTCTTCTTTGAGAGTTGTAGGTTTCTTTAAGTAGGATACAGGATCATTTATGGTTAAAAGGTAACCCTGTCGAGGCTATGAACGCCTGCTGGCAGCAGAGCCTCTACCTACGACAAATGAATATATTTTAAAACTGGTTTACAGAGAAGACTTTGTTTTATTTTTACAGACCAAGTAAAGACTGATGTAAATGTAAGGACTAACTTGAGGCAGCAGATAATCAAAGTTGAAAATAGTTGAAGCAAAATGTCATTGATAGGTTAGAGCATAATGTACTTTATCTTTCCATAATAAAGTTTAATTTTCTGAAAAAGTTGTTGTTTTGGAAGCTGAAAAGGTTCAATAGAAACACAAAGATAACTGGTTCTTCCAAGTGAATCGCCAATTGTTGTGGCCACCAACAACCCCCCTCCTTATGAAGTATTATTGCTAATACTAAATAAGCGGGGACCCTCAAAAAAATTAGTTAGTGTTACATTTTATTTTTTGAAACTTACAACATCATGAACTTAGGAAAATACCTTGAAAAATCTAAAAAACCCAATTTTCATAATGAAGAAAATTAAATTTACTCCTTAAAAGATATCGCATCGCGCAAAGGATGCTAGGATACACCTTCTAAAGAGTTAAAATGATAAAAGGCGGTATTGTGACGCGAAACCTCATCGCATCGCATATACTAAACAAACACTCACATTGAAAAACTTTAAAAATTTGCCGATATGCGATATCGCATATCGCACATTGCAAATATCACAAGAATTATAACGATCTGCGATATTGCGATATTGCGATACCGCGATACTACAATATTGCAAAATTGCGATACTGCGATCTGCGATAAAAACAGCACGATACATTGCGACATTGCGATATTGCGATACTACGATCTGCGACATCACAAAGCAAAAACACGAGACCCCTCCATCGCAGTTGGTTCTGGCTCATTATTCGAGAAAACTTTTTAGCCAAGAGTTGGTCATGTATTTTAATGTGAATTAATGAGTTATTGCCAATTGTTAATGAAGTAGGGTGTTGTGTTTTTCGAAGAAATAGCTCACGTAAGGTGGCATGTCTTGTATATCTTTGGCATTTAAAAGTTTTCCTGTCATTAGTCCTTTATCATTACTTATACCTCAATGTAAACTGCAGGAAAGAAGGATGAAGCGTTATACAAGGCATTATGCAGAAAACAATGAAGAGAGAAGGTAGCGCTCCAATGTACATTTCGGAAGGCATACTTAATCCACTCAAGGAAGAAAAAGAGCCGCAGAACTCTTCGGAGGCATCTATCACAGATTTCTCATGTATAGTCATGGTTGAATGGATACTGAACGATGCTGATACCATAAACAAACAGTTTAATTCTCAGGGTCAAGAGCTCACGGAACCACTATTTTTACAAATTTCAGGCTTTATACGGAATTAGAGAAAAAGACGCAAGAGACAAAAACCGCATCAGGGAAGCCCAGATCAAGAAACAGAGGCAGAGCTTAGCGCTAATCGCACATCACTAAGAAAAAGTGTTCGAAAAGGAAGGTCCCTAGTTGCGCAGTCACCTGCGAGCCCCGAAAATTGCAAGAAATCAGCGATAGAAGCAAACTGGAAACAGAAGACTGAAGGAAAAGTAGAAGCAGTCCGAAGGTTAACCAAGTTGAAATGGGATTTTTACTAGACATACATGGTAATGCTACATATTCATTGGATGATTCTCAAGTGCATCATCAATTTTACTGAGAAGATAATTCCAGCTCTTGCTAATTCTGTTTGCTTAACTCAAACAAAGGCGGAAGACAGTCAGCCGACTCTACTCAGAAAAATACTGAATGCTTGCGACATTAAGGAGTAGATTTAGAAATAGTTAGTAGATTTAATTTTAGAATAGTTTTTCTTAGAAAGAGGACGGTCATTTAAACCGAATCCTCAATTTCTGTAAATAAGTTATTTATTCAGTAGTATTTAAACCCTTCTCATGCATTTAGAGAAGGGTCCAGAAATTTATCAAAAACTTGTCCTCATAACATGCACTTTTGCATCCTCAAAGGAAGTTTTGGTGAATGAGTGGAACAGGGTTTATTTGATATTTGCATTTGATATCTGCTACTGATGTTGCACTTCTGTACCCTTAGTAGATGTTAAATCAAAGAGAGATAAATCAATCATTGCTTGAAGCTCATGAGTAGGACTAGTTATAAATGGTACTTTTATCTCTTAACCATTTCTGCTTATGGTTAAAGCGATATTCAGTTTTCAGTTATTTATATATACCCATGAGCCTGAGTTATCATTTGCACCTTTGTACAGTGATAACTATTTGTTTATGTTAGTGTATGAATAGCCATATGCGAATAAGTTTAACAGTTTGTCGTCTAACTTCTTTATACGAGTAGCTCATTTTATCGAATTCTTTCTTATGATAGTGATGATCTTTATTCAGTTATTGTATGAAATATTTTTAGATTGCATAGAAGAAAGATCACACCCCGGGTTAGCATAAATTTCGATGTTTTTCTGTTTATTAGAATACAATAGCATAACATTAAATTAGATAGAAGTATTCCATTTAGAACAGAAACACCCATCTTTCCCACACACACACACTGAATTGGGAAACTGGTCCCATATCCCCAGTCAGACCCGCTATACCAAACGGATAAGGAGCTACCAACCAAGGTCCGGACCGGGCGGGTATTCCCCTTGTTTTCGGCCTGATTTTTGGGGCCTATAACAAGTCCAAATCGTCATCACTCTCATAATCGCGGACTGGTTCCCTATAGCGCGATCCCTCAGTAGGATCTAGAGGTACTATTACACGTAGCGTTTTCTTCTCAAAGATTATCTTTCGCTTCTTCGGATTGATTATCCCGTTCATATCAGTGGCCTAGTCAATTCCTAGGAGTGTAGGATAGGGATTGTTGTCATCCACTATCTCTATTACTTCAAAATCAGCCAGATTGCTCGCTCCCTCAATATCCATAGTCACCCCCTGCAGCGGCCCCTGGGGATGATCTTCTACTAATTGGCCATCCTTAGCTGAATCGGAGACCATCGTAGCGTGGGTCTCCCCATTCACTACCAAGTCTACTTTGGTAGGACGTTCGCGTCAGACCCCAAGTCCAAAATAACCTGAGCCATCTCATACTCTCCTATTTACGCAGTCAGTCTCATCTCCCATCCCATCCTTATTTTAAGCTTGCCAATCTTTCGTACTACGCGTGGCTCACCCAGCACGGTTCCAGTGCATCTATTAATGAGCTCTTATAACCCTTTCACAGCCTTACTATCGTGCAGTAACTTCATACAGGTTTCCAAGAAAGTTGTATGCATAGAGGAGTCCATCTCTTGTTCAGGCTTACCCTAACTTCCTAAGGTGGAGACCTCAGCAAAGCTCTTCTTAGCTTCCATGAAGGTTTCATGTGCGCACTCCAAATCAAACTCAGCCTCCATCGCCGGAGCTTTGCAAACCTATGTATTGTCTTCTAGTTGTTTTCCCTTGTCATCTCCTATTGCGATTCCACTTTTGAGCACTATATTTACATTTGGATCCTCTTCGCACAGCTCAGACCTCATCATCTACAAGTTCTGAGTCGGCGGAGGTGGTAGCGCCCCTTTATCACGTATCCTAGCTATCAACGTAGGATAGTCTTATGTTTCATGATCAGACAACGTTCAATACTTGCACGACGAACGTGTTGGGTTAGTGAAATCGTGGGCATAGTGTCCTGGCCTTCCACAATTGTAGCAAATCAACTGTCCTCGACCTCTACCAGGTCCTCCTCTGCCTCGGCCTCATCCGCGCCCTTGAAATCCTATCCGCGCCATCCTTGCGCTCTTGTTAGGGGGTCATGTTTCGGACATAACCCTATAGGTAGGAGTTCTATCCATAATCAATTCATAGCTCCTGCAAGTATGCTCATCATGCCCTACCGACCAACAAAAGTTGCAGAATAGTTGTTGTGGTGCCTGTACAAACTTCTACAACAAATGACAGTTATATGTGGCATGTTTTCCTGCTACCTGACAGATAGAGCACCATAATGCAGGCCCCAAACTAGGTCTTGCTTGAGCTTCTACCCTTAAATGCATCAATCCTCCTCCTGCAATATATTTCACAAAGACCAAGCAATGGCCCCTGTCATGGCCCTGACTCTTACATTTCAAGCACCATACCTCCTCGCACACCTTTGGCCGAACCGTTCTATCCTGCTTCAGACTTTGCATTTCAAGGCACAAATTTTTCAACTGCACGTGGATCTGCTGAACCCCCAGGTTTGGATCTTGCATTGAAGTCTCATGTAGTCTCATGGAAATCTCCAAAGCCTCTGCCTAAGTGGTTCTCTTCTACTGCGATAGCGCAACCCTTAAGTGTGGTAGGAGCGAAGCAACAAATCGCTCGTGATGTTGTCTGTCTGTTAGGTTCATGTTGGCTTCGCGGATTGTACATTTCAACCTTTGGTCTAGTTCCCAAAGCGTCTCACCTGGTTGCATCGCGATTTCTTGGAATCCCACAATCAACTGTGCCTCAGATTTAGACCTACTGAATTCTTTATTTAGTGTTGTCTGGATGTCTGCCACTCTAGCATTCGAGTTATCATTAGAGTAATTAATATACCAGGTTAGCGCGTGATCTTGCAGAGCACTAACCAGCGTCGCCTTCTTTATATGATCATATGTAACACCTTGAGCTTCCCATACAGCCCTCACAACGAACCAAAACTGGTCCAGGTCCTCATTTCGCAAGCCTTTGAACAAAGGCAACTTCATTGTATTTTCCATACTGAATTGTGGTGGAGGTGGAGGTGGTAGGGGTGAAGTTGGAGGTGGTGTGGGTGGAGGTGGTATTCACAGAAATCCTTGTCTTATTAACTAAATAGCACTTCATGGAGAAACCTTCGCTATCTCTTCTTCGTCACCTCGCGGAGGTGAAATCAATGGACTACACTCTGAACCCTTCTTTCCTTCGTTCCTGTAAATTTTTCTTCCTCGCATAGTTCCAAACATCAAGGTAGCTACATAACCCATTTTTCGCACAATAGCATTTTAATCCAAGTATTCAAAGATTTTACGTACCTACCTCGCGGTCCTTTGAAAAAACTTCACTCCACCTCGCTGTAGCTGACTGAGGTGTCAACCGAAAATTCAGTTACAAACCCTCCTATGACGCGATCGAGCCAATGATCGACAGCGCGGGCGATCTTATCCTCTGATGCTTCCAACCTTCACACTAGCTCCAGGGTCCACACAATAGGGTCATCAAGTTTCCACCTTCCTTGGCTATCTACTAGCTTCGCGATCCACTCATATAGCTCGATAGGGAAGGAGCAGAAAAGATCTCATGGATCTCTATATACAGTTATCTTTCCAACCATTGTTCCTTTGTGAGTTGCAAGTTTCTATTCTCCTGCGCCGTGAATTCGTGGATCTTCCAATCCAACTAGTCTTTGATATCCTTATTAGTTGGATTCCAGTGATATGACATCACACATCTCTTATGCAGATTCATGTCCCAGCAACAGAACCATTTGTTGGCTTGAGGGGGCCTGACCCAGGTTCAGCATTAATTAGCCAAACAAATCCCTACACCACTAGCCCTTTTGACATCAACCCATGGAGCGTGGACCGAAGTCTCACCCGAAGCAGTATGGGGGGATGCTAGAACCAAGTTTCCACACCCTGAGATGGTTGTGATGTCATTTGATTCTCTCTATTCTTGCCTTCGCGCAAGTCACTTCGCTCAAGGGCTTGCAAGACGAGCCTTTTATTCTGTCCTTTAATACTTTCGCGAAAGGTTATGATCGACCTTCGCACAGCCCTAGCCTGTTGCTCAGGTACTTTCACGCTGTTATGGCAGCATGCCATACATATTCCCAAATTACTCTAAGTGACTCACTTATCTTATCCAATAATTATAGTTATCACCGTGTAAACAAATAATCGTAATTGCGTTCAATTATTAAATTTAATCATATTTATTCGCACATCACATAAGCATAATAAAGGAAATTCATACATAACATATCAAGATGAAATAACAAAACAAAGACACAGGAATTGCAGAATATCTTAATTTATTAATCTCTTGCAAGTGGTTACAACTCTGTCCACCCTGTGCACACAGCTCCAGGGGTCCACGCACTCAGCGACGGACTTCTACCCTAGACCTTTGCGCACTCAGCTGCAGAGCCTCTACCTATGCCACAACCTAAGATTTGGACTTCCTACTTCATAGCTATGACACTCTTACATGTTCAATCATCTTATCGATGCCTTTTACTACTTAGAGCTTAGCTCTTTTTATACAATCCCATGGTTCGTGGACCATGGGTAGGTCTTTTACAGTCGACTTTACTTTACAAAACTAAGGGTGGACTACCATTTTTTACACATAACACCTTCGCGCTCTGTGACCACAAAATGCAGAGACATTACTATTTTATTATAAAATTTACTCAAACATTGGCTTTTAGCCCTAAAACTGCCCTTGGGGGATCTCGCTCCCAACAATCTTTGATGCCCTTGGTTCGCTTGCTCATATGGATCATTATTCATGTTTTCTTCTACCATGACATTAAAATCTTCCTCTTTTTGTAGATTATTCTCTTGAACACATGGAGAATTTGATGGTAAACATGAGAGAAATTTCTCAATATTTGATTTTGATGTCTTCTCTTTCTCAAGTGCGTCCCATGATTCTTTGGTTTTCTCATTTGAATCTTATTTTTTTTCATGTTGTCTTTCGATGGCATCAAGAAAATCTCTTTTTTACAATACTCTTCCTGATCTAAGATGTACCATTGAGATCAAGAGGAGATGTTAGAATGTGTTGTACCTCAGCATTGTAAGTGGGTTGAGCTACTTCCTTGTGGGTTCAGAAATGGTGGTATAGGTAGTTGAGTGGGAGTGGATGTTTAGATGTATGTGGTTGGGTTTGTGGCTTTCGTGGAGGTGAATGATAGAGATAACATGGAGCTGGGTATGGAGGATATTGAGGAGAATATTGAGGATATTGTGGATTTCTCCCATAAGGTTCTTTCCAACCTTGTTGCCAAGATTGGTTTTGGGGTTGAGATAACCAAGGTTGCCAAGGAAAGGGTGTGTTCCAATTACTTTGAGATGGATGTGCATAACCTTGAAATTGTGAATTAAGATCTTGCATCATACCAGGTTGACTCGGTTGCCATGGTCCTCTTGGAGCTACATAACATAGTTGCTTTGATGATTGACTTTATCCATTATCCTCTTGGTAAATTTCCTTCAACCTTGGTAATGATGGGCAATATTTAACAACATGTGATTTTGCATGGACAACATAAATATCAGCATCTTATTTATCCTCACATTTCATTCTTAACATTTCTACTTTTTTGCTTAGATTGCGAAGAATTTCTATTTTAAAGTCATCAAACAAATTTCCAAGTTTAACTTGAGTTATCGATCTTGATGTCGATTTACTTACCCTTACCCTTCCTCTTGATATATGTGTTTACATGTTTCAAAAATTTCTTCAAATGATAATTGATATACATCACCTCTACTCATGATATCAAGGATATCAATCCACTCATCCCTAATTGTTCTAAGTAAGAGAGTTTTTAGTGTGTCAAATCCTAAATGATGTAATTTCCCCCTCTTAACGGTATACATAAACCTCTCTATTAGATACTCAAGGCTCTTATATTCTTTTTTATTCATTCTAAATATGTCTTCTTTAAGATCATGATCTTTATATTTTTCCATATATATCTTTTGCATATCATTTCATGATCTTATTGAATTAGTCCCTAAACTCATGAACCATTTAAGAGCTCTATCCTTCAATGTTGTAGGAAACAATCTCAATTTTTGAGTGTTTAGTAAGTAACCATAAGATCTACAAAATATTTCAAATTAAAAGAGAAATGTTTATGGATTCTCTGACCTTAGACCATGAAAGTTTGGAAGAAAATATGGAGGGATGTTGTTCATGTGCACACTAACATCAGTCTCTTGAATGGGAAATCCAAGAGGATCTTCCTAATTGTCATTATCTTCATCCATTTCTCCTACCTTCTCTGTCACCTATATTCTTATACATGCACAAATGGATGGTGATGGGGCTCTTACTGCATCATATGATCAAATGGGGGGGCTGTTATTGGAGAAGTATTTTTAATTTTTTTTTTAATAAGAATGCTAATGAAATGAAATTTTATGTTTTTGAAATGAAATATGCCTAATGCAAATCTTTTTTTTTTTTGCATAAATAAAAAGAAATGAATCAACTAGGGAAGAAAACAATGCATACTTTGACACCTCCCCGCCTGCGGCGCCAAAAAGTGATGAACCTCAGTATTGCAACAAGAATGCTGCAACTCCCAAGGCTACCAACTTTAATTATCAACCCTGGGTTCGTACAAACATAAGAAGTATTTGCACTATATGTGCAGTATACAATGTGTCCTTATTTTGTTGATCTAACGTAATGGAGTGAATGTCATGAAATCAAAGCCTAAACTAATTGAAAAAATGGAATTGTTATTCGATTTGCAATAAACGGAAATGTTACTTGCTCAACTTGTAAATGCTAACTAATCAATTCATGAAAGGAAAATGGCTAATCTATTTGCAAAAATAAAGTTATTTTATCTTGCATAATTCATCAAACTATTAATCTAAATTACATGTACCATCTACCTACTTCACACTTTCTTGTAAATCAGTAACCTACTTGCATCATACTTGTGATAAAGAAACAAAGTCTACTATGTTTTTGCAGTGAAGAAAAGGAAGGGTTGGAGTGGCTTAGGATCTTCCCCCGATCATAAAATCCTAGTTGGGGGTCATTATTCATCTAGACTAAGTCATAGTTGCAATGGGGATCAAAACTGATGAAGGAAAGTGGTGTTGCAGGTTTGCTACATGAAGTTATAGGTTTTCTATAGGAAGAGATAACTCACTGAATGACCAAGGAAATCAAATGTAAATGGATTGGGACAAAACAAATTATTGAGTATGATGTCTTGGGTCTCTATTCCAATTGGAATCACTCCAAAATACCCTTATTCACACATGGTAAAAAATAACAAAAATTACTGGTCTAAAATATGGAAATTCAAGAACTAGTGAGCTAGCTAACTTATAAAATGCCTAACCTAATCAAGTGAAAATGAAATCGAATAAATTATTTTATTAACTTGAATTTTTTATGATCTAATTCAAGTGGAATAAACTCAAATGAAGCTCATTATCATGTTCTAAACAATAACAGAAAATTACTACTATTTGCTACAAGGGACTTCCAGAAATTTTAGATTTGTGAATAAGTAAACTAATCCAAGTAGCTCAATGATGTATATGACCTTCCAAATTTGTTCCAATGATGAAATCATACTTTTGAATCTATTAATAACCTGAAAAAGAACTCACTTCAACCATTTAAATCAATCCTATAGAAAAAATAAATAAAAAAATAAAGAAAATCATCAATACTAAATGTGGAAATAGGAAAAACAAGAACAAAAGATGCATGTGAATAAGAAGTGAAAAGAAAAAAAGTAAATTATACAAAAGGGATCTAAGGCTCTTGGGATGGCCAAGCCTAAGGAAAATTGGATTCCTATTGTTACACAGCATTTTGACATTGTCCCTGTACTCCCCGTCCACGATCCTCTCATGAAGAAACTTCCATTATGTCCCTCTTCATGAGCAGAACAATTCCCTTTTGCATCATTTCCCAAAAAATTTATGTTTAACCCAGTTTACAAGTCCAGCGCTAATGACCTACATCCTCCTTGCGCTGATCTGTAGGATTAAAACTGTCACCAGCGCCGATCGGATCGATTGAGCCATTTCTCAGTCACGTCGGTCCTCTTTTGGAATTTTTTTAAAATATGGGGCCAAAGCTTCCAGCTCTAGAAGCTTCGTAACAAAATTCTGGTAAATGGTTAGACTGGATGGAGCCGAGGAGGTCAGTTTGAGCTCATTTCCCCTATTAGGATGGAACAAACTCAAGAGATAAGACCTTCACCCATGAAGAGAGGAACCATATCCTGTCCATCCAAGCTATATAAACCTCTCTTTTTCCCAAGCAAAATCTAGTTTTTTAGTTTGGAGTTAGAGATTTTAGAATTGAAATAATCAAGAAGACATCTATAGCTTGAAGTTCTCTAGTGTATGTTTGAGGGAGAATAGTGTGCTTTGGTGTGGTTTGAGACTAGAGGGAAAGAGGCCTTAAAACCTCTATTGTTGGGGTTGTCCATGAAGTGATAGCAGGAGTGTGGGAACCCAGATACGTCGGAGGAGACCAGCAACGTCAAGGAACCTATTTTAATCTCTTCCTAATTTATATAAGTGCAACTATCAATTGATTTCCTACATGAAGTGTCATTTTGCGTCTTTATGGCTTAATGTTCCTTGACCTGTTAAGTAGGTTGAATACAATATTGTATGCTATTACATTTGTTGTTTGTTGTTGTTTCCTTGTTTCAGGTGTTCGAAGGAAGGAAATGAAAGATAGCTGGAGCGAGGAAGCAGGATCATCACCAAGAAGAATAGTGTTCTAAGAGGTAGGCCCTCTTAATTGATTCTAGCTTAAGGAGATCTTCCATAGATTGTTTGTTTGCGACTAGACCCTCTCTCTCGGGCTAGAGGAATTGATTGTGTCCGCACTTAGAATTTACCTGCATCACAAATTGGCGACTCTGCTAGGGAGCCAATCCTTCTGTTTGATTGATTGTAATTTCATGGTTTTGTTTGAAATTTTCTAGTATCACCATTTCCCTCTAGTGTTCTCTGCTTTGCCTGGTTAACTGCTTTGAGTCTAAAATTTACAGTAGCAAGTCTGGTTTTTACTTGAGGAAATTTTTATTTTTTCCTTTGAATCCTCAGCCAGTGCAATTTTCTTTAAAACAATCACGCCGATTGGACCAAGTTTCTCAAAAACAATCATGTCGACCCCCTTATGGTGCTTGTTGTCAGTTAGGCAATTGTGTCGATTCCTGTAGGTGGAGATTACCCCAGATCTCAACCAGTGTATCTTGCTCTCCTGATTTCTTCCTCTTAGCTTGTTTTAAATTGTTTCTCCCTGACTGGAAAGCTTGATTTGGATTGGTTTATGTGCTTGTTGGTTTGCCTTCTTTTGCTTGATTTCTTGAGTCTTTGGATGGTTAGCAGCTCTAGGACATCTAGGTTCTCATCCATTCAGTTGATTGTGAACTCAATGAGTCAATTCATTGGTGAATTTACTCCTTTCATTTCTTTTGTAGTCCTCTTATATCTTTGATCTCCATCATTCAAGTTTGAAAAGTTTCGTTTGATTGTTTAAATGTCCCTTTTCTGGCATAGATCACGTTGCTTGTCTTGTTTTTTGGTAGAGTCATTGCTCTCCTGATTTCTTCCTCTTAGCTTGTTTTAAATTGTTTCTCCCTGACTGGAAAGCTTGATTTGGATTGGTTTATGTGCTTGTTGGTTTGCCTTCTTTTGCTTGATTTCTTGAGTCTTTGGATGGTTAGCGGCTCTAGGACATCTAGGTTCTCATCCATTCAGCTGATTGTGAACTCAATGAGTCAAGTCGTTGGTGAATTTACTCCTTTCATTTCGTTTGTAGTCCTCTTATATCTTTGATCTCCATTATTCAAGTTTGAAAAGTTTCGTTTGATTGTTTAAATGTCTCTTTTCTGGCATAGATCACGTTGCTTGTCTTGTTTTTGTGTCTTTTCATTTGTTTGAGGATTGATTGTCTTGAAAACTTTTTCATTGAAGTGTTTTACAAAAAAATTATTTTTTTCATTTCATGAAAAGTACACAATTCTAGTTTGTTGCATCAATATGTTACATTAATTAGCATCATTGAAGACTAGAGTTGCATTTGCATTTGAAAATAAAAAGACTTCTCTTTACTTTTGAAAGGACTACTTGAAGTGCACTTGTTAGGAAAATAGGAATTTGAAAGATTTTTCATTATTTTGTTTTCAAAAAGTAAATTAGTGAAAAAATCATTTTGCTTTCAGTTGCTTGGTTGTTTGCATTTGATTGTGTTTTCTACCCTCTCTAATGTAAACAATTCATCGAATTGAAAGAGTCTTGTCTCATTTAGCCGCATATAGGATTTTTTGAGTCACATCACTAAGACCTGAAAACCAAGACATAATTCAAGATTAACTTTAAAATGAATTCAATTAACCTAAGGTGCATTTGAAACCTAACGATCACATTTAGAAGGTCTAGGCTAAAGACGTATTCTGGTGTCTTTAAACATAGCAGTTGTCGTTCTCTTCGGCACTAGACAGCGCTAGTACGGACTTGTGCTCCCCGTATCGTTGAGTATATAAAGGGAGACCCCATTAGGCTGCAATCCTTTATCCATAGGAAGTCGATTCTGTTGCCTTGTAAACATGATACACCAAACACAGCATTCAGGGAGATTTCCTACCCGTACTTCTCAGTTCTTTGGGAGGTATTCTGCAGTTCACGGTTACATGGTAATCCTTTTTATCTAGATCATCCTGAGTAATCATTTGATCTTTTTTACTCTTTAAACTTAAAATATCATCTGAGCACTTGTCCTTTCGAGCTCGCTTCAAATCGAAAGTGATAGAGTCACCTTCTCTTCTTTCTCAACTCTCAAAACATGAAAGAGCACAAGTTTGTTTATGCGTCTTAAAATATTGTTGCCACGATCTCATAACATCCCTGTTAGTCCTTTCTAGACCAAATCGTGAGTATTCCTTTTAAAGTACATTTAAAGCCTTGGAATTTATCTCTCTTTTCCTATTATTTGAGACAAAGCCATCATGGTTGAACCATCCAGTTCACCTAGTTCCTCTTCCTCTCCTCCGTCTGAGAAATTGTCTAAAGAGCCATTTCCTGAATTACCATAGTCACTTGAGGACCAAGGTGTTGAACTTGGAATTGTTCTAAGCATTCAACCTTTGTCATCTCATCCTCCACCTCCCTCAGCTATTGGGTCACTTTCTAACATTGGCCTAGAATCTCCGAATAACCCTATCCAGACTCTCGAGAGTCAACCAACTACTGAAGGTCAGCTTGGACTTGTTGTTTATCCTCTGAATCCTTTGTTTGACCCTGTTGTGATATCACCACAGTGTCCGTATAGTCCGTATGATCAGCCGGGTATTCATTTAGAATTATCCCCTTGAACATATTTGGTCATTCATCATCGCTTGTTTCCAACCATGGAACCCGAAGGCGAAATTCCAATCTCCTCTCCGAGTCACTCGGAGGTTTCCACTCCACACATTTTCGAAGAGGAAGAAGATCAGTTTCCTCTTGAAGGTTTCCCCTACACGAGAAGCATTCCCATCAATGTTTATCGAGACTTACCTCCTAATTATGTGACTTTAGCACAGTTGGTCTCAGGTACACCTAGTGCCTCTTCGCTTTATCATAATCTAGTTTAGGCATCTGGCACTATGCCTACCACAGGTCCGTTCATTCGAAACCTAACCCCCCAACAGACAGTGATTTCTGCAGTTACTTCAATCCCGATGCAACCCACCATTCCAAACCCTCTTGTCTCGTCAATCCAAGTCACCCATCTGGTGCAACTAACGGTCTCAAGTCCTGCTTCTGTTAGTCCTTCGGTCCCTCCAGTAAGTGCACAAGTTGTGCCACCACCTAGGGGGCAGAATCTGAATGTCTCTATGGTGTTGGGCACAACTAATGAGAGTAGCTCACATGCTCACATGGTTGGGGTGAACCAACCTTCTTCTGGTGCTATTCAAAACCCTATTGGTCCTGTTGGATCAAGCAATGTCTAGTACCAACAAGTCCAAAATCTCGTTGGTCCGTCTAGGTTAAGAAATTTCTAGTATCAGCGGCCTTATGAGGCTCAGGTTCAGTACCAAACTCCTTATGTTCCATATGGTTCCCAAGGAATGGTAAATCCACCTTACGTCTTTTAGTCTGGATAGTACATTCAGCCTAGCCCGACCACCATTCCTAGTGGCTATGGCTAGATACAGTTTGGAAATTTTCAAGGTTTCAATCGGGGAATTGTTCAAGTACCCTTGTAGCAGCAAGGACAACCTCTGCAGCAACAAGGGAAACCTTCGTTGTAGCAAGGGCCATCCATGCAGCAGCAGGGGTCGATGATGCTATAGCAGGGACCATTGCAACAGTCATAGAGGAAACCCTCGTAGTAGTTGCAGCAAACCATGTAGTTGAAAATGTAGTATGTTCAACAAACCTCCCAACCTACATCTTCGCAAGGCCAACCTCTGCAGTCGTGGGGACAACTTTTGTAGTCACAAGGTCATCCCTTGTAGCAGCAAGGTGAACCCGGGGAGCAGCAACCCTTATATACATATCAATAAGGCCAACCTTTGCAAGGACAAGGTTAGGGTCAAGTCTTACAGCAACACCCAAAGTCCTAATGTCTAAGAGCAACAGGTTCAAAATCATTTTGTTCAAGGACAGTAGGTCCAAAATCCTTATGTCTGTTATAGACATATTTGGGCACTACAACCCCAATCACATATGTCGATAAACCAAGGGCTCTTAAACCCCTAAAAGTGTTGTTCCACACCCTAAAAGATCAAGGTCAACTGATTATATTATTTCCCAGAAGTTCTCCCTTAAAAACTACTCAAAACTGGTCAAAACTGGACCATACGAACTACTCCATGCTGAGGGTGCGATGCATCTCACCTGCTACACACAAAGGGTGCGATGCATACTAAAAATCCCTTCTATAGGGTGCAATGATGAGTGAGAGCAAACAAATGGCAGAGGTAGTTTGCTAGGTGGAAACCTAGAGAATCTTCTAGAAACTGCTCATATGACACTTGCCTCTCTGAATTCACCCAAGAATGAGTAAGAGATCATGAAATCTTGAAGTGGAACCAAGAACTATCAGTGAAATGACACTAATCAAAATTCCAGAAGCTGACTCACCCCCTTGCAAATATCTATATATGGATCCCTCATCCTAGAGATCCAAAGACTGGAATTTTGTAATTTGTAAGGAAGTGTTGTTGGTTTCTCTGTGAGACATTGTATTTGTTGGGTGATCTAGCTTTTCATGAGGCGAAGAGGGCTTTCATGCTGGGAGGATCACACTGGGTCAGACAACTGGTTTGTAATCCTCTCTTCTACTACTTCTATCAATAAAGCTATTTGAGTTTTCCTCCATATACTTGTATATTTCTGAATCTCGTGTCTGTGTATGCATTTGTATGGTTAATTTACATTTGATTCTACATTGTTTATGGTTATAGATATCTATGCTTTGATGGTATTTTGTTGCTTTGAATCTACGCAAACTGCAAAGGCCCCATCTAGTAAAGCCCTTGCATTTTCTAGTAAAAAAGAAAATGACAAACTTCCTGCCTCGGAGGTTAATGACGTGTCGACCGACAAAGGCAAAGAATCGAAGAAACCAAGGGGAAAGAAGAAAGGAAAAAACAAAAAGAATAAACAGGAAGATTCGACTCTTGAAAAATCTTCTGGAAACCCTTCTGGGCAAAAGAAACCTAGTCAACCATGTCACATATGTGATGAGGACCATTGGACGAGAGATTGTCCGCATAAAGCTGAGATTAAGAAGTTCTTTAAAAGTTCAAAAACTTCAGCGGTATTGACTTATCCGTTTCCAAACCCAGAAACCAATCTGGTTTCTAGCGACAATGCTTCCCCATCCCAAGTGCTTATGTTTTCCATTTCGAAATAGCAAAATGATGCTTTGATATCAACAAGGAATAAAGATTATGGGAATCCACAGATGTCGAACAACAAGGCTACAGATCAACCTAGTAGTTCGACAACAGCTTTAACCAAAGTTGTGCCACCCATCATTCCTGAGCTAACAATAAAGTCACCAAAGGGAGTAGTACACAAATCGACATTTAATCCTCGTGCTCGAGCTGCACAGAATTATAATATAGTAGAGGATCTGGCCCAATCGCCATCCGCTATGTCAACACTTGAAGTACTGCAAAATTGCCCCTCCCAAAAGCAGGCTCTATTATTAGCAATAGGTGGGATTGACCCAGCGGATTTCAATCTTGTGGCCTTTAATCATAAAGGATACGAACCTCAGTTACCAGCTCAGCTCGCTTTCCTCATACAAGTGAAAGCCCTCAACAAAACTGTTCATCGAACAATCATTGATGAGGGGGAATCTACCTACATTATGTCAATGAGTTGCTGGAAAAATTTAGGCTCACCACCCTTGTCAATATCATCAACGACATTAAAAGCATTTGATGGACGAACATATACCCCATACGGGATTTTAAGTAACTTGCAAGTTGAATTGAGGGTCAAGACAGTAGAAATTGACGTCGTGTTTATCGATGGAAACCTCGATTATAATATCCTACTGGGAAGGCCCTGGATTTATGCTATGGTTGTCGTTGTGTCAACATATTTTAGAAATATTGCATTTCCATTCCAAGGAGGAATTACGAGCATTGACCAACAAACCTTCCTCCCCAATAGTTCACAAGTTACGAGAAGCATTCCAATGATCCATGGAAGCTCTAATTTGCTTCAAAATGTCGGAGTAGGCCTCCTAAAAGACCCTTCCTTAATGGATACTTTCCCCTATCGCCTCTGAGTAATCTGGTGGAATTGGCGAATGTGGGAACCTGCAAAATGATATCTTCCACATCTACAAAAATTCAGAAGATTTCTGAACACTTTGTTAGCATGGATCATCACTAGGTATTGCCTCCAAGCCCAATAGAAATTTTGTAGCAATCAATTTTCTTAGCCTGGGTAGCAAACCCAAATCAATGCTCATCGAGTGTTTGGACAGATAGGTCTAAGGAATATGGCACCTCTTCAGATCCTTGGTCGCATGTACATTCTATAGACGAAGGAATCATTCAATCAATGATGATAGAAGAGACACCATGGGAAGATTACCACCATCGTTCCCATCTTCCGGATTACAACGAAGATTATTTCAATGACCTTAATCATCCTTCAGTTTTTTATTTTCTATCAAATACTGTAAATACGGTGGATTTCGAGTGAAATATGTCCAATATTGAAGAAACTATCGCCATAAATATCTCGACCAAACCTAATGTAGTAGAGAATATTCATGTCGGCAAATATTGTTCTTCTTCAAAACTGGAAATATATTGCGCTCTCTTTCACGAATTCAGAGATGTCTTTGCATGGTCATATGAAGAGATGCCAGGCATTGACTCGAGCATAGTTGAACATGAAATCAAGATGTATCCAGATGTCAAACCAGTACGACAACAGCTTCGGCAAGTACACCCGAAGAAAGTCGTTGCCATCAAGGCAGAAGTTGAAAAACTTTTACATGCTGGTTTCATTTACCCGGTTCCTCTAACTGATTGGGTATCGAATAGTGTTTCTATGATGAAAAAGCAAGGAACGATTAGAGTGTGCATTGATTACAGGGATGTAAATCAAGCTTGTCCAAAGTACAACTACCCTACACCCTTCATTGACCAGATAATTGATGAATGCGCCGGATGTGAAATTTTTCCATTCATGGATGGATTTTCCTGGTATAATCAAATCAATATTCGCGTCTGTGGGTCACATTCGCATATCGCAAACTACCTTTTGGTCATGGAAAATTTTAGGGGCGAATGTTCGCCCTTTGGCGAAATTAAGGGGTTTTAAATTTTTAGTGGGCAAATATTTTGTATCATAGTACATTTTTACAAATCACCTCAAATAGCCCACCTTATTTTAAGGGAGAGGGTAAAAAAGGTAAATTTAGCCCTTGAAATTAGGAGTTACAACCTTCCATTTGCTTAATTTTCAAGAATAGGTTTTATTTAAGTGAGTCCTATGGGCCAAATACCATATAATAAAAGAGGTATGGTAAATTAATTTAAATACAAATAAATGAGAGGTATGGTAAATAAATAAAACATTTTTTATATTTACTCCATAAGTCACCTTATATACATGCAAGGGTGTAAATAAATAAAAATATAAGTAAAGTGGAGGTATGTTAAATAAATAAAACATCTTTTTATACTTACTCAAAAGGTATGGTAAATAAATAAAAATATAAATAAAGTAGATGTATGGTAAATAAATAAAACCTCTTTTTATATTTAGTCCATAACCCTCGTTCTATTTATGAAGGCTCAAAAAAGAGGTTTTATTTAAGTGAATCCTATAGGCCAAATACCATATTTGTAAAAG
>APFE030151449.1:0-11201 GCA_000404065.3 Pinus taeda | reverse complement strand
TTGGGCCTAGTTGCCAATTTTAACACTCCCTCACAACTAGGGAGAAATCCATCTGCTAATCCATATGCCATATGCCAGAATGTACTATCTATGCCATTAGTGTTGTTCTCTCCTCTATCCTTTTGAGCTATGAAGAAGAATAAGTGATCGATAATGTATCATACTATCCTCCACTCACTCAAAGTAAGGTCTATATAATAGAGAGTGTCTCAGACCACTCTTACGAACCTGAATTCAGTCCCAATGAAGAGAGTGTGTCATACCACTCTTAGTGATCGGAAATCGGGTCCAAATAAAGAAAGTGAGTTATATCACTCTTACTGACCTCAAGTGAGTTCCAATTTATCCTATATCAATATCGTCATAGCATAAGGAGTACGGTAGTAACACGATGCGTCCATCAGTACTACTATGGTACGTATCCCTATTTCGCTACTCATTGGTGAGATCAGAGGTACTTCCCATGAGTCCTAGACTACATAGGTAGGATGTATCACCAGGAGAAGGATGAACCACTCATCTTGCCTATATGTCGCCACAGGTATCCGAGGGGAAGGATGAACCACTCACCTTGCACACAACAAATCACTAGGGGAACGTTGAACCACTCACCCTATGATTTTTCCTTGATAGCAAATGGATGAACCACTCATCCTCCCTGCATAGCTAAACATTAGGGGAAGGCTGAATCACTCACCCTATGGGTGCTCATCACTCTAATATGTACCCCCAAGCTTCCTGGTGCTCCGAGAGCTCAATGTCCATATCATACAGGACCCTTAGGAGAGAGTCTCTCCACTACTCCTAGTCGTTCTCATAGAGTTAAAAATTTGACCTTTCCTAGGGGCTTCGATAGATATCGACGTGATGCACATTAGTCTCAATAAGGAGGGGCCTCCTTTCTCCTTGATGTACCATATCCCATATAAAGTGGTAGCTCATGCCTATATGCTTGGATCGCTCATAAAACATGTGATTCCTTAATAATCAAATCCTCCTCTCGCTGTCAACATAGCTCACTAAAGAGCTTCCTCAATGAGGCAACTTCACATGAGGTCATACTCGTAGATATGTATTCGGTCTCCATGGTGCTTAAAGAAAATGACTTATTCTTCTTGTTCGTTGAGGATATAGAAGCAGAACCCAAAGAGAAACACCACCTAGAAGTGCTCATGTGATCCTCCACACTCCATTCCTAGTCAACATTTGAATAATCATGAAGTTTCATATTTTGGTAGTGTATCTCAATCCATGAGAGATTGTGCCCCAAAGATATCTCAAAAGATTTTTGGCACCAATATAGTGAGGCTTAACCATATATGAGAAAAAAATATATCGGAAAGGAGTTCACTAAGAACATCAATGCCATTATGAGTTGACGAAACTTAGAGGCATTTCCCAAATCACGTCCGACATCACTACCACATAACTTCTTAAGGTTAGGCTCGATCAATGTATTGACAGGTTTGATGTTTCCCATTCCATATTAGGAATCCAACTCCCTCTTACTTTTGAAAATGAGAGGGTCATCCTCATAAGGTGTCATTATGAGAGATCTATCATCCACAACCTTCAAGTAATGGTTTGGATCAGCTTCAATTATAATGAATCTCAACTTGCATGAGATAGTTATCAATCATCTCATATCAAGCTTGACGTGTTAGCTCTAAATAATAGAGAGCTTTCTTTGACCTACATACATGAGATTCCTGAACATGAATCTCAAATCCCTTGGGTTGTTTCAAACCTGTGGACTTGCTACATGAGGGGAATGGTTCCCTTCTAAGATTTTTCTTTTGGTATATCTCAGACATGTACCTTCATACTCTTCTTGAATTCAGGCATCCTTGTCACCATCTCACTCACATTGGGTAGGGCCCCATAACGAGGAGACCTCCGATGGTATAGAAGAGATATGTCAACTCACATGGTCCCCATTGGACTTCTTACAACTTGATACAAATTATTTAAGAGTAAAAACATCTTTAAAATTGTTTTTCCAAACACGTACCTTTACATTGATGAATGTTACCTTGAACCCTTTGACTTCCATTACCAAAATGGACACCATGCTCTTCTTCAGATATGCTACATAAATACTTTCTTGTAAGTGAATCGTGTTACCCTCATTCAATTGAGGGGTAACAGTCCCTACACCGTTTCTGGGAGAGGTGGCATTGAATTCGAGTATAATCCCCACAATTGTTTCCATCTCTACCAAATTAGAGAGAGCTTTCTTCTATCTCATGAAGTGCCTTGAAGCACTACAATCAATAAGCCAGATTCCCAAAGAGTGTGGAGGAGAAGTACTCGTGACGGCCAATATAAGATAACACTCTTTTACCATCAAAAAACAACATTTGATTATTCATACCAAGGGTTCCTTGCTTTCTTTGAAGAGTTGGCCATTTCGTTGATGACTTTCATTATCTATCATTCCTACTATCATTGAATATGTCCCTCGATTGATTTTTATCATCATCAAGTGATGTGTCCCTACCATTCAGACACTCCTTCGCATAATCGCCTAACTTGTTGCAAGAAAGGCATCTTCCTTCCCTTCCACCCTTAGATTTGGACTTCCCATTGAAGTGATCTTTAGGTAGCCCATCACATGCTTTTGTTGTGCCATGCGGATAATATTCTCTGCTTCGAATTTACCTTTGGTGAATTTGAAGAGGGATGAAGAACCCATTGAGCCTTTTCGTCCTTTCCAACTGTCTTTGGTGATTTCTCTTTCATTCTTTCTTGGGCTTTGTCTCCACCTCACCTCTGATACCATGTTAATTTTAGGTATTTTCTATGCTGGGATCAATTTACTCCAATTTTTCACATTAACTCAATATCAATTGGAGATTAGCAATCACATTCAACATGGTAGTAAAAGGCAGAGAGAACATAAACATAAACCACAGAAGACAAGCCAAGACAAGAGGACACAAGATGTGGTGCTAGCCAACGACAAACCCCAATGTGGGGAAACCCTTGACCATTTTTTCTTATATGTTCTTCAATAGTTCAGTAGAGAGAGAGATAATAAATATACATCAAAAGTCAGTATCTTGACTTATCAAAATAAGAGCAGAGATCTTCTCTAAGAAGATATCATATGAGGTAGTTGATATGAGTTGAATTGAAGGCATACTAATTCCATTAAGCCAAGGTGACTCCCTCACCATCTTTCACCTCACTATGCTACACCCAATCATTATGGACTAGTTAGGGCATCAAGAAATTCCTACTAGCCCTCATATACCAACAGCAACATCAAATTGATCCATACTACTCCAACCATGTTTTTATATGATTGTTTGTAAGTGTGTGGTTAGGCCACATTGTTGTAGCGTTAGAATCATCCAACAAACCCCAAACAACCGTTTGAAATACTGTGCACACTTTAAGAGAGCCCCTCCTTTTCTATGCTACTACCTTAGGGCATATGCCAACCCTTTACTACCCTGTGCAAGGCCAACTGTGGTGCTATGTCCTGCGGCCTAGTACAACAACTTTTAGCTTTCAGTCCCTTAAAACATGTCCAAATAAGTCTCAAATAAACAACGTTTATCCCTTAAGAACTCATCTTAACATCTAGCACCCTCGGCCTCCGTGAAATCAACTCAAACCCTTGATTTGACTGTGAAACAACCCTTATCTCCTCATTTTTTCTTCCTTATGTGCTCCATCAAGGAGACTATGTGTAGGGTAGCTATATCATGAATAATGTCTAGGGGAGCTTCATTATGAACATTGTTTTAGGCTTATGTCCACCATAAGAGTTTTCCTCCATGTTAGGATACCATATTAGGATAGCGTAGAGCCTTGTCTCACTTAACCACATCTAGATCTAGGGCATGCCTTCTCCATGTGAGCGTAAAGCTCTGGCATCTTCTTCTTAGGGTTGTGTAGTCTCTTAGGATCTCTTCCTCCCACCAAGAAGCCAAAGAGAACTGGAGAGGAAGAGATCAAAAGAAGAGTTTGTGAAAATTACTAGAAAGCCACCTCTTTTTATACTAAAACGTTGATAACATGTGTGGGCAATTCGGTTTCTCGCCGACCTTTAGGAATTGTCCCATAACATAAGCAAATTCATATCTCCATGAAAACATTTCAGAATTGGATGATATTTAGATGAATCCTACACCTCTCGACAATAGGAATCCAATAAAAATATAAGTTGCCATAAATAAGTAAACCCACATGGAGTTTGGACCTAGTTAGTAATTTTAACATGATATATTGTTTATTTCATAGAACTACTAGAAAATTGTTACACTTCAATGCTAAACATCATCTAACCACAAATATTACATCACCGACCATTATATGGACCTAGTTCTATCTCGTAGGATACATGGGTTCCGTGCATTGTCTTCATTGGTTATCTAGGATACAGACACATGTTAAACAACTTCTTAATAGATTTTGTTGAACTAGATTAGACAAATTACCAACTCATTAGGGGCACATGATAAAAATATATGTAGACATCTTTAGGTCTTATAGTGATATGTCATTTTCATATTACATAGATACAGACACACATAAAAGACTCCAAATATTGGCAATTGAAAGTACGAAACTATTCAAGGACCAATATGTCACATTAACACATAACAACTAAAATTCCTACAAATACAATGTGTAGATACATTTTGGTATAACCAATTTTATGTTATTTTTCCACTACCATCCAATCTCAATTGTTTCCATAACCAATATCCTTTTTCTATGTAATTCTTTCGTAGGCACTATCCACTACATTCTATGGATCAATCTCTAAAGATTTGGTTTTTTTCTTATATCTAGGACCTCCTTTTGTTTCAGGTGCAGTCTCATCATTCCAAGCCAAAAATTTAATACACAATCAAAAAGTGGTTTTCTAAAGTTACAACAATGCAACTGACCGCCATATTAGAATGAGGAAAACATTCAATATCCAACGCTCACATGAATAACTATTATCTTGAACTAGATAGAAACTGTCTATATTGTTTATTTCATAGAACTACTGGAAAATTATTGTACTTCAATGCTAAAAATATTACAAAAAATATTACATCACTTACCATTATATGGACCTAGTTCCATCTCCCATGATGCATGGTTTCCATACATTTTCCTCATTGTTTATCTAGTAAAGTATCTTGGAAGCAAGATGTAGACATCTTAATCTCACACTTTTGACGCACAATGCCAATGTGGATTTAGAGTGTAACTTAAAAAATACAGTTCATGGAAAAGAACATGTAGGTAGAACACGTATTTGACTACATACACTCTCATCAACATTGGATCAGTATATTTTTTTCCATCCATATTGATACTTTCATAGTAGAAGTTTTGGAGTAATGAGCTTAGAGGAATGTTTTTTCTTGCAAGACAAAGTTTGGAAAATTTGTGTTTAAAATATTTTGTAAGTAATTCAAGGAATAAAAAGGATTTTCTTAGGGATGAAACATTTTACATAAGAAATAAATATTTTATCACTATTCTATGCACAAGCATCTTTCCAATGGTGTAACAATTTCCTAAATATTTATGTATGAAAGAAATATGCCACTTGGATGTCGAGCTTTCTATTTTGACCACCATGATTCAAGTGGATTACTCATGCAAAAGGGGTTATCGATGAGATCATGATGAATAATACTTTAAGGGTCAAAATTGACCCGAGTTGAGGGTTCAAGTCAAACTTAAACACCAGTAGACTATGAGGTTGTATTATAATCACCCCAGTATAAGGAAAAATAGTTCCATTGATTCGAGTGCATTTTGTTCCATGGATGTGTATAGTAGACAATAAAGGATAGGCAGAGAGGAAAAAGAGTGTTTTTCCAATATAGAATCCCACAAGTGATATCCTTACTTCTTTGTACTTGAATCTATTTCCATTTAGAGAAAGAGAGTAGAGTGACCTCACCTTTCCACTAGTATTTCTTTTGGTTTGTGAGTTTTTAGCATTTTTTTTTATTCTATAAATATTTATAATGTCCATACATACACAATAAAAATAAATTAATGGATTGAGAAATATAGGAAGATACACACCCTCATAGTTTAGATTTTAAATTTTCTTATAGATTTTAATAGATTTATTGTGATGAATTGTCTAGTGTGATCCTCGTGGATGTTTATGGGTCATATCGGTATCATAGTAGGTTTATTTGGGTATGTTTTTGGAAGTTGTAGGGGATCCATATAGGTTAACATAAAAGTTAAATATACCATTCGTGGTTGACGAATATTCTAATAACCATTAAGCTCGTCGGAAGGAGATGTTTGTGTGTTTGGAATAAAAAGTTAGATATATGAACCATATTGGTATCCTCCTCATGGTAGAGATCGGAAAAATAGGAGAATTGAGAGAAGATGTGCAAAAAGAAACTAATAAGAAAAAAATCTCATGGCGCCATATTCGAGTAATTAGGTGGAATTCAACTTAGACGTTGTAACACCCTCCTCCCACATCTACATAAGTAACTGCCCAGCCATGGTAAAGATATGATGAGAGGTGACTATGATATGATTAGAGCTGCTAAGTCACATTTAGGAAGTGGAACTAATGGAAACAAACCATACATACATTCAACATCAGCTGTAGTGACCCTCGAAACCATGCCAACACTTCAAGGAGCTTGCCCCTCAGTCCCACCGAGCTTTTTGACAACTTATACCCTAGTCACTATCATGATATAGGAAAGACAATGGCCAGAAACCTCTAATCACTCTCAGAGGCTTTCATAGAAGTGTTCAAAGACTCTTTCTGTCAGTGCTATGGTAGTGGCCCTGAGATTTGAGCCACAATTTTAGGACTAGAGCCTAGGTCACTCCCAAGAATCGAACCATGTCTTCAGAGGAGTAAAACAGCATGGAAATTAAATTAATAAAGAAAATATTTGTTTAAGACCTTGACTAGACCCCTACTAGCCATGAGAGGAATTTCATCAAACATACCATGAATATGTAAACTACATGTGTAAATAACATTTCTAAGTGTAGGGGCCGCATACTTAGTTGAGAATCACTAAGGACCGTTAATGCCTCAACACATCAACTACTATTCCATCCATTAGGTCATAGAGACATTGATCATTCAATTACAAGTAAAAACAGGATCAAATCCATACATAGATGTTATCATAAAACACATACATAACCAACATAATAGCAACATGAATACTCAAGAAAGTACAACCATATAAACCACATATAATCCATCGAAATTCTTATAGAAATACAAGCGGAAATAAAGTTTCATTAATGATGCAAAATCCAAGCCCGGGATGGGACTTCCACATTTCACTCTAACATAGAATGGCTTAGCCAAATATCTTTTCAGCCATTCACCCCCATGCCATATTCCAAGCATGAATGTGGGATCTCTTAGAACACATCGATAGAAACTCATATAGGGCTTCTAGAGGCCATCCACCTTGTCCCATTAAATAATGACTCCACCTTGTGGTCGTGCATCATAAAATCATCATCACATTGGTATCTATCCAAGCCTTCCAAGGCTTCTAGAGCATTTGTTCCAACTAAGGCTTTGAGTACTAGTAACTCAACCCAGAGTTGTGGTTGGGATTCCATAGCGTTTTTCCGACCAAGGCTTTGAGGGCTATTAACTCAACCCACCAAGGGATTCCAGTGCATTTGTCTAGCCAAGGCTTCGAGGAAAAGTAACTCAACCCATGTTGTTAAAGGGCTTCCACAACATTTATCCATCTAGTGTTTCCAAGAATAATAACTCAACCCAAGCTAAGGAAACATGAGAACCAATGAAAACAATACAAGGAAATAAACCCATAAAATCCATGGCTATCTAGGTAATGGACACGCTAGGCAATACATTGTTAATCCAAGAAATCCTCCATGACAATGCCAAAGCATGACTAATATTTCACGTGCCTATGCCATGCATGCCAAAACTAGTGAATAAATCATACATGCAACTTGGTACCTACATGGAAATTTGATGTTGATGCTGATCTTGATGGACTCTTTCACTTTCTTGCTCTTCCTTTGCATTCTTTCCCCAAGAATCCAAGTATGTCACACCCTCTAAGAGTGCTCCAGGAAAACTTTAAGTCTCCAAGAGTATGAAAGAGAGAGAGAATAATGAGAGAACTCCAACACTGAAAAAACAAAAGGTTACCAATTGATTCTCAAAATCCTTTTTATGAATGAGGCCTCTATTTTCTTCATTTTCCATTAATTTCCTTCCTTTTCTTCCCCACATACAACCTGTGACCTTCTAGCTCCTTCTTCACCTAATTTCCATTATTTTTGTAAATAAATGTGCGAAAAGGACATTTTTGCCAACATTCAACTTCGAGTAAGTGCCCCATCATCTGTGGTTTTAATTTTTCCTTTATTTAATTTTATTACATGGAATTTCCACGAGGGCTGTTACTGATATCGATGAGAAGATTGTGTGTATATATGTGTTGGAGGAGGTTAATGTAAGTATCCTTCAACAATAGTAAGAGACTTAAATATCAAACTCTTTGATATGAAAATATTTGGCTCAAGCTCATAGGAGAATCACATTACAACAAAAATGGTCAAAAATTTGGGATTGGAGGTTCAAGATCATCCAAACCCATATTCATTGTGATGGGTAAGTTATGATGCAAAAATAAAGGTGACTATGCAAATCCATATTTTATATGATTGATGATGTTATTCATTAAGTACATCTATATGTAGTTACCCTTTGATGTAGGAGCATGATTGTTAAATTTGGACAACTAGGTCCAAACTCCATGTTCTGATGCTCAGATTAAGAGGCTAATATTTTTGTTGGATTCCTCTTTCTGAGAGGTGTAAAATCCATATAAAAATAGTCTTAATCTGATGAGCAGAACTTATATTTTGAATTTATTATTCTTAATAAATTATATGTGCAAGGTCGGCCAGTTTTGTCATGTAGGCTCACATGCCCAACAGATGTGTCACACACCCTCATTGATGGATATAAATACAGGAAAAGTTGGAGAGAATTTCATCACAAAACAACTCACATCTTCCTCTCTCATCCTAAAGAGTACGAGCTACCTGGAGGACGAATTTCAGCCACACGTGGGAAGGACGAAGAGGACAGACCGTACAGCTGAGCTGTAGTACGATTTTCTGCTGCTAGGGTTTCGCAGAAAGTTTGACCAGCGTTGACTTTGGTCAACGCTTGGTCCAATCAAGTTGAAAACTTGTGGAAGGTTCGATTTTTGAAGGCCGTACTACCTGGCACAAAAATCGAGGTCAAAGGGTTGACCATTTTGCTGCTGCGTTGACTTTTAGCTTGCTGTCCTTGCGTTGACTTTTTAGGACAACGTTGACTTTTGTAGAATTGACTTGGGTTGACTCATCTACTGGTTGGAGGGTTGTTGTGACACATGCTGGGCTGGCTGACCAAAGGAGACTTTGTTGGTTGAAGCATCCTGTTGACTGCCGAAACGAACACACACATTTTTCCTGTTTCTAATTTGTCTTCTGTAAGATCTGCTTATATGTTCTATATGCATTTTTCTTAACTACTTGTATGATTGTTGTGAGAAAAGTGAAATTGCTCTTAGCATAGAACATCTACAAAACTTAACATGGTATCAAAGCTGAGGTGAAGACAAACTCTATCTATAGTAATCATCATCGAAGGAAATGGGTTCCACTAGTCTTGAATTTAGGAAGAATGACGAGCTGACTGGAAGATGATATTAGATCTCAAATTGGAAGATCATGATCTCCTAGATCATGTGACAGGGAAGATTCAAGAATCTCCATCAAATGCCTCTGCCGCTGTTAGAAACAAATATAAGAAGGGAGAAATCAGAGCAAAGTTGTTGATCAGGGAATCCATAAATAAGAGTTTGGTTGCCTACATATCTGAACTAGGCACATCCAAGGAGATGTATGACAAACTGATACTTATGTTCCAGGTAAACAATGTGAACCAAGTGCTATTCCTCAAGAACAAGTTGAAGAATATGAAGAAGGGCCGAGACGAGTCTATTCAAACTTTCTTTATGAAGTTGACCGAAACCAGGAACAATCTGCTAGCTATTGGGGAGACAATAGCTGATCGTGAGATGGTTCTCACCGCACTTGGAGGACTTCCATATGAATGGCAAGTATTCACAACTACCATTCTCAACAATAATACCATTCCTAACTTTGATGAGCTTTTGTCTAGATGTATGCAAGAAGAAACAAGGATGAAGGAATTTGATAATGAAAGAAATGCTGCCTATGTTGCTCATTCCCGAAAGAAGAACTCTGGTGGTTCTCAGAAGGACTAAGACTCAAAAGAAGAAGGGAAAATGTTTCACCTGCCATAAGACTGGACACTATGCTAGAGAATGCCCCTTCAAGAAGGATTCTCCCGATAGTGACGATAACAACAACAACCGAAGGAATGGGAATCGAAGAAATGACAAATCCAAAGGAAAGAGGAAGGCTCACTTTGGAGGAAACAATCAACCTTCTAAAAGGACCAGAAATACCAGGTATGAGGAGTTTAATGTTGTTGATAAAAGAAATGAGTATATTCTAGTATCTGCTCTCTCAGCTGCATCTCCGCTCGACACTATGGATGTCTGGCTAATCGATAGTGGTGCCTCAAGACACATCACCGGATTCAAGGAAGCACTTTCTGACATGGTTGAAAGGGATACTAATCTAGAAATTATCCTTGGGGATAATGCCACTTATCCTATGAAAGGGACCGGGACTGTGACCCTCCACTTGTCTCAAGGACAAGTCCTCCGTCTACAAGATGTACTCTATGTACCCAAATTGAAGAAGAAACTTGTGTCTGTATCTGCCATGGAAGACAAAGGATTCAATGTAACTTTCTCTGATGGAAAGGTACTCATGTGGAAGAAGAGCTTCAAGGAAGCTATCTCAATTGGTTTTAGAGTTGGTACACTCTACCAGGTTGGAGGGAGTTCGTTGGGAGCTATGACTTGTGATATTATCCGTCAAACCGAACTATGGCACCGAAGATTTGGACACCTTCATTACAAGGCTCTTCCCGAAGCAAGGAAGGTGGTGACAGGGATGCCTGATTTTGGAAACAATCATGAAGGTGTATGTAGGGGCTGTGCTGAAGGAAAACATACAAGGGGACCTTTCCCCTCAAGTGTCACAAAGACATCTGAGATATTGCAACTGGTCCATTCTGATCTCTCCGGTATGTTGCCTGTAAC
>APFE030151448.1:41668-62653 GCA_000404065.3 Pinus taeda | reverse complement strand
ATAATGGGAGGGGCCATAGTAATAAATAATGTGGTTAACCCATATCATGTAAGGGACCACAAGTAGTTAGTAATAATGTAATGGGCCCATGGTATTAGTCGAGGGTATGAGGGAACCATGGTAATGATCCATGGTATTGTATGTATGAGGTCTATATAGAGGCTAGAGACTCCATGTCAAGAAATATAATCAAGAATTATTGTATGAACATACATATGGCTTGTGGAGTGTTCTCCTTCCTTAAGGAGTGAATGTATGGTGTTGCCCTACCTTAAGGGTTTGATCAATAAAGAATCATTTCATATTATTTCTGGGTTTATTTGCATTGTCTTATATTTGCATATCAGATCTATAATATTTCCAGGTTAGATCTATAACACCTCCCCAGGAATACGTCTCCTCCATGCATCCCATGTGGAAGACCTCTCTAGTCAATGCACGCACACCAGCCGTCTGTAGTAGTCCTTCAACGCATTGAAACATACGCTCACCACCGCACCCTTGGTTAGCCCTCCTGCCTCTCTAGTTTTGTCCAAACCCCAGGCAGGGACTAGCTACCATGCATCATCCCTTGTTTGTCTATGTTACAAAGAATGACAGAGTTGTTTCAACGCTATTTAATTGTACCATGCAAATAGAATGACTCTTCATGTAATATTAAACCATTTGTACATTAAAACATAATATGATTATTGATTTAGATGTATATAAATGCTACGAAAGTTATATTTAAACTAAATGTATAGGTGAATAATGTAAATGTGATTTGAAAAAGACAAAATCTTAAGGTAATAAAATTTATTATTCTGTAATTGAATTCAAATCCTATAATCTATGTTATAAAGAGAGTGTGATTACTTTAAATATTATAAGGCTTTTTAATCATTCTAATTTGTATATAATGATTTTTATGATTTGATTAACAACGGTCAACTATTTAGGTAGGTGAACAATAAGAGCTCTTCTTTTGGAAATGTAATTTTTCAAACAAAAATATATAAAATTTCATTTTAAGCAATTAAAATGAGTTTTAAGCCTTTGAAATGCTAGATAAACCTTCACAATGATGTCTCATTAACGATGGATCACATAACTTGTTTCATAACCTTTCACAAACATTTCTATATATAATGTTTTTACCATTTAAACATTTTTACATTGAGTATTACAGAACATTAAAAAATAATCTCATGAGGGGATTATGAGCCATATGGACCATATAAGCACCATAAACGACAAATAAAAGTAGGGCGCATAAGCTTGCGTAAGACATGTATCATCTCTCAGTTAATTGTTCCTACATTTAAACCATGAATAATACAGCTTTTGTTGTTGAACAATGTTTCAAATTTTTCCATCATGTGCCACTGTCATTTGTACAATCATGTTATAAGCATAATTTTTACCTGATTATATTACTTCAAAAAACGTATGAATATTTTATGGGCTATCACTTAATAAGAATGCTCGTAGATATAACAATGCTCCCAATTCTTAAATTATGCCACCACATGCATAATTTTAATAACTATAATGTCAATTTAATAACTATAATGTCAATACAAAAATTCATAATATATATAAATGTTGCATGGTATAATGTTGCATGATATAGATATAAACATTGTATTTGGCTGGATAAAGCCACATGTAGTGGTAGCTTCTTACAACCCCATCTTAAGGTAGGATCCCATGTACTAATAACTATTTTCGTTTTCTTTTTCATATTCGTAATTTAATTTGTTTGTTAGGGAGAGAGAACTAATTAGAGGAAAAAAGAAAAAATCACAATGATTTGTGAATTTTTTAAAATTGATGTGTGTCAATATTTGTCATGCACAATTGTAAATTCAAATCATGTGACTCTATTTTTAGTCTCTCATATATATATATAGATATATTTGTGATTTTTTCATGTTTATGCCAAAGGTGTTCTTATGATGGGCTTCTCTGGGCAGATCCAACCAATCAAATAGGTTCATTTATGTCCTCCTTCCTCCAACAATATTTGAGCACGTGGTAAGAACATCGATTAAATTTTGATTTTTTTGACATTCGATCGCCTTAGTCTCGAACTCGGAAAATAATTACTACTATTGAATCTAGTATTTCTAATTTTGTGTTAAGAGATAAACATAAAGATTGAAATACTCTGCCATGTTCATTATCCACCATGTTGATTCTTTAACTTCAGTGGTCCACGTCAACTGATTTTAATCATTAAAAATTTCAAACACATTTACACCAAGTATATTATGCAACTGAATATTAGGAAGAAGGTAATTAAAGAGATAATTTATCTTTCACACATATTTAAACCAACAGATTAGGACAATCAAAGTAGCTCGTTTTCGTCCTCCTTCCTCCAACAATATTTGAGCACGTGGCAAAAATAACGATTAGGTTTTGATTTTTTTGACACTTGATTGCCTTAGTCCCGAACTCAGAGATGAATTACTGCTATTTAATTTAGTATTCTTAATTTTGCATTAACAGATAAACATAAAGCTTGAAATACTCTGCCATATTCATTAGTCACGCCGTTGTCTCCTTAACTTCATTGGTCCACTTCTATTGCTTTTAATCATTAAAAATTTCAAACACGTTTCAAGCAAGCATATTATGTAATCAAATATTACAAAGAAGATAATTATGGAGATAATTTCTCTTTCACACATATTTAAACCAAAAAAACATTTAACAAAAGCCTATCTTCTTTCTCAACATTTGCTAATGAAAACTAATCATATAAAATCTATATATCACGTTATTTTTTGAAATAGTAATTGGTGGCCTGGGTGCAGGCGATATGGACAAACGTTTAAACCCTGATACAATTTCCTCTAATTCTGGCTGAATCTCTTCTTCAATCCCAACTGGAGTATCAATCATCTATTCCTAGACTGTCTGTTTTATAAACTTTCCCCTTTTTAGCCACTATTACCAATCCTTTTTCCTTTAATCACCCAACCCTTGTTATCGGGTGCAATTTCATAATAGAGCCCCTTTTCTCACTATCAAATCTTTAATTCCATAGGAATTATGTAATTCACTATCAGTGCTGTTTAGAATGGAAATAACGCAAATATGCATAAAATACCCTATCGAGCGTTGTTTCCCAAAGGAAATGCGTTAACATGCAAAATGCACTATCGGTGGGGTTTACTCCATAAGAAATGGAATAACACTATCGATGCTTTAATTACACTATCAGCAGGTTATTCCATGAGAAATGGACCCGAAGGTAATACAAACCATGGCTTAATGAAGCTTGAGATCTGCCTTCTAAACCCGTTGTACCTCTTCACCGTTGATCTCTTTAAGATCCAACAGTCTCAACGTTCCCTGACCTTTGAACTTACTCCACGCCCATGGACTGTCAATCTTGTTCCGCAAGATCTAACGGTTCACAAGCATATCCGCCGTGAGACCTGCGCACTCCAAATCCACCCGAAAAGGTGGTTTTTCCCTCTATCCTTGCTGCTACGTGGCACAAGATGTATGGAATCGGAGCCAAAGGCGAAATACAGCTTACGGTCTTTCGTCCGCCCGAAATCACCGTGGTTTCTATCAAACTTACGATGCGATAACTATCGCGGACCCAATAGGTTATAAATCCTCTCCTATAATGTTTTAGATCTGAATGTATCAGAACTTCTGACTTCGACGGTTCAAAAGGCCAATCCTTCTCCCCTCAAGTGTTGTGATGCGATAGTGTTCGCAGACCCGATATGGGTATCAACCACACTTAAAAGGATTTCAAGTTCAAATTCTCAATTCAGACTAAGTTTTCATGATTTCTTAGTGTAACCCAAAATTTCACTTGCGCGACCAAATGACGTATATAAAGGAAACATGGCACGCCAATATGAAGGAAACACAATGAAACAGACTTCAATCAAAGTATTGGCTGGAAAACAAGGCCGAAACATTGTATAAAAGCTAACAGATAATGTTGCATGAAGCCAAAATTACGCATAAACACCAATTTAATAGACAAATACAAGTTCAGATGCACATAAAGGGTTACAGAGGTCACCACACCTCCGAGATTGACCAATACAAAGAGAAATCCTCTTCTTCCTTTGAGAGATATGCAATAAAAGCATGCCGTCCAAAATCCCATTACAATAGCATCCAAATTACATATATACTGGTTTGTGTTAACAACCAGATCCTAAAACAGAGGCTTAAATTTATTGCAACTATCAGTTCTGTGAGACATCCTCCTCAAGCACCTCCACTATGCTAACTAATCCTATCTGTTCAGCGAGGTATTCTCCTCGAGAACCTCCACTACAACTTAACTATTTAACATTTATTACATCATGATTTATCCCTAGATTCTATCTCTATGCTTAACTAGAAAAACATGGAAATTGACTCATGGAATCCTGAGGACAAAATTCTTCATGGGCTCCTGTCCATGAGCTCTTCTACAGAACTGCCCATCTTCTGTTGCATATTTTCTGTTACCCAAGTAGCTTCAGGAATTGGTCGATCCTTCCATTTAACCAAATACTGAAAGTACTCCTGTCCTCTAGTTTTCTTGAACACTTTCTTGTCCAGAATCATTTCTGGCTGCAATTCCTTTGTTGTAGGTAACTGTTTTACCCAGTCAATTTCTTGTGTCTCCTGATCATTTTTTGTATCATCTACAATTTCACCTTCATACTTGTACAGGTCAGCAACATTGAAAATTGGAGATATTCCAACATCAGGGGGTAATTTAATTTCATATGCATTTGCAGATAATTTCCTTAATACTATGCATGGTCCAATTTTTTTGAACTTCAATTTATTATACTCCCTCTTTGGAAATATTTCCTTCCTTAAGTGTGCTAAAACCAAATCTCCAACTTCAAAGTTCACCTCTCTTCTTTTCATGTCTGCTCTGGTTTTGTACTTCATGTTGCTATCCTGTAGCTGTTGTTTCACCTGTTCATATATTTCTTGCATTTTGGAAGAAAAATCTTCACCCACTGCACTTCTCAACTCATATTTTCCTAAGTTTCTTAACTCAGATATTCCTCTTGGATGCATTCCATAAACTATATGGAATGGACTCTGTCTTGTACTCCTGTTAGGTGAGTCATTATATGCATATTCAGCTTGTGCCAACACTTGATCCCACTACTTTGGATTTTCTGCAGTAAGACTCCTTAAAAGATTACCCAAACTCCTGTTCACAACTTCAGTCTGTCCATTAGTCTGTGGATGATAGGCAGAACTGAAACTTAGTTTAGTTCCCAACTTTTTCCATAATGTCCTCCAGAAATGTCCAACAAACTTGGAATCCGTGTCTAAGACAATACTCTTAGGCAACCCATGCAGTCTTACTATCTCCTTGAAAAACAAATTAGCAATGTGCATAGCATCACTAGTTTTATAACATGGAATAAAATGTGCCATTTTTGAAAATCTGTCCACTACAACAAAAATTGAATCATTCCCTCTTTGAGTCTTTGGTAATCCCAAAATTAAATCCACACTTACCATATCCCAAGGTCTATCTGGAATTGGTAATGGAACATACAAACCCGTGTTTTGGCTTCTTCCCTTTGCATATTGATAGAATTTACAAGTTTTCACATACTTTTCCACTTTAGATCTCATTTTCGGCCATAAATAAAATATGTTCAACTCCTCATAAGTCTTATCAAAACCAAAATGTCCTGCAAGTCCAACACTATGTTTCTCTTTGATTAAGTTCTCCCTCATAGAAAAATTTGGTATGCACAACTGATTTCTCTTAAACAACAATCCCTGTTGTAAGAAATAATCCAACCATTTATTCCTATCCATCAAAACATGATTCTTACAAGCTTCAAATGATTCTTTAATATCTAAATTTGTCTCATACAATTCTTTAAGAAAATTGAAACCCAACACTTGAATTTGACTCTCTAGAAGTAATGTATTTCTCCTACTTAAAGCATCTGCAACTTTGTTTGATTGGCCATTTATATGCTTCAAGACAAAATGAAAGCCCATAAGATACTCTACCCATTTGGCATGTTTTTGGTTAAGTTTTGGCTGCTGCATAATATACTGCAGTGCATGGTTATCTGAATAAAGTACGAACTCTTTTGACATTAGATAATGTCTCCACTTCTTCAATGACTGTAAAACTGCATAAAACTCTTTATCATAAGAAGAATACTTCTTCTTTGAATCATTCAGCTTTTCACCAAAATAAGCTATAGGTTTGTCTTCCTGACTTAAAACACGTCCAATAGCTTCTCCGCTGGCATCACATTTCACTGGGAAAGGCTTACTAAAATCAGGTAGAACCAAAATAGGTTTTTTAGTGATCTTCTTCTTCAATAGTTGAAAATTATTTTTTGCTTCAATAGTCCATCTAAATGGCTGTTTATCCTTCTTTATGGTGTCAATAATAGGGGCATTGATCTTACTAAAATTCTGTATGAATTTCCTATAAAAACTAGCAAGACCATGGAAACTTCTTACCTCAAAAACACTTTTAGGTGAAGGCCACTCCATGATTGCCTTGATCTTCTCTGGATCCATCTTCAGCCCTTTAGAAGAAATAACAAAACCCAAATACACTAACTCCTTTTTCATGAATGAACACTTCTTCAAGTTCAACAATAATTTCTCTTGCTGTAACCTTTGTAAGACATAACTCAAATATCTCATGTGCTCCTCCTTAGACCTTCTATAAACTAATATATCGTCCAAATATACTATTACAAATTTACCAATAAATTATTTAAGAACTTCATTCATGAGTCTCATAAACGTACTTGGTGCATTTGACAACCCAAAAGGCATTACTCTCCACTCATACAATCCCTCATTTGTCTTAAAAGTAGTTTTCCACTCATCCCCTTCTCTTATCCTTATTTGATGATACCCACTCTTAAGATCTAGTTTTGTAAAATACTTTGCTCCACTCGAACGATCCATCAAATCTTCAATTCTAGGTAAAGGAAATCTATACCTGATTGTGATTTTATTGTTGACTCTTGAATCAATACACATTCTCCAGCCTCCATCTTTCTTTGGACTCAACACTGTTGGTATTACAAAAGGACTCAAGCTTTCTCTAATCAGTCCTTTTTCAAGTAGTTCCTGAACTTGCTTTCTAACCTCTTCATTTTCTCTGGGAGTCATTCTATAAGCTCCTTTGTTAGGTAGATTTTCTCCAGGAATCAAATCTATATGATGGCTAATTCTTCTAATGGGTGGTAACTCATTAGGCAAATCATCAACAATGATATCACAATATTTGTCCAACATTTCTTGAATTTCAATGGGTAAATAAGAAACTTTAGTAGAATTCATTATTACCTTGGGCTTACAAATTACAACAAAATTTGCCTCATTCTCTTCAATCTGCTGCAAGTATTCCTTTCCTCCTATTAATAGAGTTTTTGGATCAGTTTTCTTTCCTGATGCATCTTCTTCTCCCATAGGCAACAATGTATGATTGATACCATCTTTACCAAACTTGCAGGTTTTTATTTTCCCATCATGCATAGCTCCTCTGTCATATTGCCAAGGTCTTCCAAGCAATATGTGACACACATCCATTGGCATCATATCACATACAATTTTGTCCTTATATTTGCCCAACTGCAACCCCACTTCACACTGTTCATACACTAACAGCTGATGTCCTTTTGTAACCATGACACCTTGTAAGGTGTTGGATGTTTCATTGTCTTCAACTTCAATTTCTCCACCACTTCTGTAGAGACCAAATTATCGATGCTGCCATTATCAATGATCATCTGACAACATTTCCCTTGAACCTTACACACTGTTCTGAACAAAGTCTTTCTTTGTGATGGTTCAACTATCTCTTTTGCCGGCTTGAGAAAAGATTTATTGATTATCAAAGAGTCTCCTCCCTCTGGTATATTTTCTTCTTCTGCCACTATTGTTGCTGTTACTTCTCCCTCAACTTGAGCAACAATTGCATTCCTCTGACTTGTTCCTACATTCTCTGGGCACTCAAAAGATTTGTGTCCCAGTTTGTTACATCTGTAACATCTTACTTCTTTCCTCTGCCTCTGCCTCCTCTTCCTCTAGAAAAACTCCCTCTGCCACTTCATCACCTCCTATGGTTGCATGCTGGGTTGAGCTACTACTAGCTCCATCTTTAGGTGCTGTAGATCTTACTCTACCACCTTGACTTCCCCTCCCTCTGAAAGTACCTCTCCCTTTGGTAGACTTCTTCCTCATGAGTGTTTCTTCAGCTTTCAGTACCATCTAATAAGCTTCCTCTACTATTTTAGGAGATAGTATACTTATCTCATCTTGAATATCCATCCTAAGACCATTCACATATCTAGCCACCTTCTCATCTGTATCTTGAGTTCGTCATTCACATATCTAGCCACCTTCTCATCTGTATCATGAGTTCGTCCAACTCTTATGCTTACCTTATAGAATTCCTCTGTATATTCTCTCACTGTCATAGACCTTTGTCTAAGATTCTGCATCTGTCTGAACAAGGTTTGCTGATAATTACTTGGTAGAAACTTACCTCTTAGCTTTTCTACCATCCTATTCCAATTTCTGATTTGTTGCTTGCCAAGACTCTTTCTTTTTGCCTGCACTCCATCCCACCAAAGTGCTGCATGTCCTTTTATCTTGGTGACAACAAACTTTATTTTCTTCTCATCTTCTGTTTCTTCATAATCAAAGAATTTCTCCATGCCATTAATCCAATCTATCAATTCTTCTGGATTCAATCCTCCTTCATATATTGAAACCTCAGTCTTTGGCCTAGCTGTGGATCTCAACACTGATTGGAAGAATCTCATCTCAGGAGTAACTACTACAATTTCCTCCTCTCCTTCAACTTCAACCTCAGGCTCACTAACATCTCCATCATTTATATTTCTCCCTACTGTTAATGCTTCCATTTTAGCCTGAATCAGTTGCACAACTTCCATCACTTCAACATTTGCAACTGGCCAACCTCTTCCACCACGTCCTCATCCTCTTCCAACTCTGAAAGCCATATTAGGTCTCCTTCTCTTGCTTCTGAGATTCAATCCAGTGTCAAAAGGTCGCTCTGATACCACTAATGGTGGCCTGGTTGCAGGTGATATGGACAAACGTTCAAACCCTGGTACAATTTCCTCTAATTCTGCCTGAATCTCTTCTTTCAATCCCAACTGGAGTATCAATCATCTATTCCTAGACTAACTATTTTATAAACTTTCCCCTTTTTAGCCACTATTACCAATCCTTTTTCCTTTAATCGCCCAACCCTTGTTATCGGGTGCAATTTCATAATAGAGCCCCTTTTCTCACTATCAGAGCTGTAATTCCATAGGAATCACGTAATTCACTATCAACGCTGTTTAGAATGGAAATAACGTAAATATGTGTAAAATACCCTATCGGGCGCTGTTTCCCAAAGGAAATGTGTTAACATGCAAAATGCACTATCGGCGGGGTTTATTCCATAAGAAATGGAATAACACTATCGGTGCTTTAATTACACTATCGGCGGGTTATTCCATGAGAAATGGACCTGAAGGTAATATAAACCATGGCTTAATGAAGCTTGAGATCAGCCTTCTAAACCTATCGTACCTCTTCATCGTTGGTCTCTTTAAGATCCAACAGTCTCAACGTTCCCCAACCTTTGAACTTACTCCACGCCCGTGGACCGTCGATCTTGTTCCGCAAGATCTAACGGTTCGCACACATATCAGCTGTCAGACCTGCGCACTCCAAATCTACTCGAAAAGGTGGTTTTTCCCTCCGTCCTGGCTGCGACATGGCACAAGATGTATGGAATCGGAGCCGAAGGCAAAATATAGCTTACGGTCTTTCGTCCGCCAGAAATCCCCCGCGGTTTCTATCCAACTTGCGATGCGAGAACTATCACGGACCCAATAGGTTATAAATCCTCTCCTATAGTGTTTCAGATCCAAATGTATCAAAACTTCAGACTTCGGTGGTTCAAAAGGCCAGTCCTTCTGCCCTCAAGTGTTGCGATGCGATAGTGTTTGCGGACCTGATATGGGTATCAACCACAAAGAAGATTTCAAGTCTGGATTCTGAATTCGAACTAAGTTTTCACGATTTCTTAGTGTAACCCATAATTTCACTTGCGGGACCAAACGACATATATAAAGGAAACAGTGCACGCTGATATGAAGGAAACACACTCAAACAGACTTCAATCAAAGTATTGGTTGGAAAACAAGGTCGAACCACTATTATAAAAGCTTAACATATAACGATTTGTGAAGCCAAAATTACGCATAAACACCAACTTAATAGACAAATACAAGTTCAGATGCACAGAAAGGGTTGCAGAGGTCACCACACCTCCGGGATCGGCCAATACACAGAGAAATCCTCTTCTTCCTTTAAGAGATATGCGATAAAAGCATGCGGTCCAAAACCCATTACAATAGCATCCAAATTACATATATACTGGTTTGTGTTAGCAACCAGATCCTAAAATAGAGGCTTAAATTTATTGCAACTATCAGTTCTGTGAGACATCCTCCACGAGAACCTCCACTACAGCTTAACTATTTAACATTTATTACATCATGATTTATTCCTAGATTCTATCTCTATGCTTAACTAGAAAAACATAGAAATTGATGGCTAAAGGATCCCACTTCTTTGCTTGTAGATTTTTTTGTATTTTTGAATAAGTTTGAAGTTTTTTTCCCTCCAAGTCTCATGCTCATGCATCAATAATTTGCTAAAAAGAAGATCGTGGTTTAAGATATATATATATATATATATAATTTGGATTTGGATCTGCATAAAGGATAAGTGGCGTGTAAGATGGAATAGTTGTGATTATGGAATATCTTTTTAGATTCAATGTTATGAACTCTAATGGGCTTATAGTTTATGATGTGAGTATCAAAACCATATGTAAGTTAGAATAAAATCAATCATTTAAATAAGTATTAATAATGTTTGCATTGGATATTTTGGCATATTTTAAGCACATCCATTTAGTAGTGGCGGGCTTTGTTGGTGACAAGATGATTTTACAAATGTTCCATTCCTTCGGTGTACCTTTGAACCTTTAGGGGCAATTGCTAGTTATATTCAAACTTGTTTGATAGGGATTGTGTTGTGTGTACCACTTGTTTAATATTATATTAAAAGTATATATATTATTATCAAAAGTTTGATATCAAGGCGATAAGAGGGGGAGAAGTACTCTATGTCCCTGAGGACGACAAAGTGTTTAGGTACTCATGGGGTCTTGGTTATGTGATAAATAATCAATTAGATATATATAGTCTATAATAACGAATTTTTCTAGCCAAGCAACATGAGGTGGACATACTTACGGTTATGGTAGATTCTCTCGTAATCTTGCATCATCTTATCAAAGACTCCCTCCCAAAGGAGAAATCTATGGAAAACATCATGAAAATAATAAGGTAAATTGCAAAATATATCCTATCCAAAGCATATTTCCATGTCCTGAGAGAATTCAATAGAGAAGTTGAAAAGTGTGCTAAAGAGGGGTGTAAATTAAAGTTTAATTGCCAAATCAAGCATGATATAATTCCCTAATGGTGGATGAAGTATATTAAAAAAAATCCCTAGTAGCATTATGTGTTGTAAATTCTGTGTTTTGTTGGGGTAATTTTGTAATATATTCACGTATAAAACCCCTCTTTTTGTTGCTCAGATATATTTGGAATTGTTTAATGAAGTGTCAAGTTCACTCAAACAACCAAAAACCATCAGAATCCGACCATTTTGTTTTCAAAAAATCTAAGAGCAGGAGTACTTGGAGCTTGCTTTTGATGGTGGAAATGGATTCAACACCATAAAAAAACCCTTAGGGCACCCAAAATATTGAAGCTTAACAGTTGTAACTTGGATTTCCAAAAAACATCACTAAATTTGATCAAAATCATGGTTGAATTCCCATTGTTTTTCCAGGAAAAAATTACACCTTGTTAGACTACACTGATATATTTTCTTAAGGAAAATCATGTATTCCATTTTTTTTTGTGAATTAAGGATTTATATCGATAAAAATAAGATTTACATGGATTTACACAGATTTCCAAAGTGAACATGGAGGATATAGCCTCTCCTCAACTTGCTACAATTGACGACCAGAACCACAGAGTCCCGATGCCCATCCAAAATTAAAGACTTCCCATAACCCAAATTACATTAATACTAAGGGTAAAGATAACAACCAAGCAATCCCATACCAAGATAACAACCCAACGATCCCATACAAAGATAACAAACCAACAATCCCATACAAAGATAACAACCAAATTACCCAAATACAAATGTCACCGACAACTTTCAAATAGCAAAGGATCTACCCAAAATTCAATCATAAAACCATACAAAATTGCCACAACCATTACACAGATAACCATAATAAGTTTGTATCGTTGCTACCAGCCATTGTCCGTACAATAAGTAGACGAAAAGAAATGAAAAATGCCCTACATAACAGGCCAAGAACCACCACGAATACTAACATACAAAAACGAGACGAAAAGAAATGCCAAGTGCCCTGCATAACAAGCTAAGAACCACCACAAAGACCATCATACTGCATTGCCAACTCACTGGTCATTATCTGAGGAAAAAATATTTGTTGGATTCCTCACACTAGAACTAGGAGGATCCATTAGGTCCACCCCATCCAATTCACAGTAAATATGGCTTTCCACAGACGAAAAGTGGGAGTCGATTCTACCCAAGCAAAACTGTTGATTTTTTAGCATCCTCTTGATGTCCTCCAAGGATACAAAAACATTATACTTATCCACTTGCTTATCCTTCATGATGAGGCCTAACAGGGTCTTCATTTTCCAATGAAGAGCCATGGACTTTAAGTATTGCTTCTTCCTACCCCTAGTATGTGCAGGGTCAGAAACCCAAGCGAGCATATCCTCCATGAGCTCATAATTTGAGAGAGCTTGTCTTTCAATCCTCACTTGGGTCTCAAGCTTGTGAATTTCCCTTCAAGTATCCAATGAAACAACATTAAAATAAACAATAATCAAGTCATGAGAAAATATTATACTGCCTCGTTTCCTTTACTGAGCTCTACCACTACCCCCCCCACCTACACCACATTCTCTGTCTTGGCAGCATAGCTAAGACTCGAGGGGGCACACTTACCGTAACTGCTATGAATACCTCTACTTGCAAAAAAACAAGAGAATGAATGAGACCCACCTCCTACAAGGCCGAGGTACCAACATAGTAGATCATCACAAAAGCTCCAAACACTTGCCCCAGACTTTAAAGATTACTCGACAATTGAGACTGACGATACAATTTCCTCAGCCAAGACCCTTTTACTACTAACCATTGAACAAGAGAGAAAAAACGTAAAGCCTAAAAGAACTCGAAAACCATAAGTGTGCGACCACACACACTTCTCTACCAACTAATGCTTGTCTAAGTAGAGAATAAGCCTAACCCTACAAGACCCCCATAATTCGCTTCGAACTGGAATCACATTCCCCAACTTAAGCCTTAAATAGGGGTCGATGAACAATACCCAATAACAAATTGACAAAACACCCTGAACTAATGCAACAGGAAAATAATTGAAATTTTATACATAGAATTTTATGCCTTAGAACCATAAACCCAGACACGATGAATTGCCAAAAGAAGGAGACCAAGCATAACCGAGAGCAAATATGAGAATTTTCACTACATATGAAACTATACGCCCTCAATAGTCCTTCTGGAAAGCAATCTCCCAACGACCATGCACAAGACCAGGCATCTAGGGAGCCAAAATCATTTAACCTCTGCTTATGCTGACTGAACCAACCTCCTCTCAGACCTTCAAATCCAACCAAAAACCATACCACAATGATGCTTACACACTCAACATTAGCAAAGAAGCTACACTAGGTGGTCGAGGTCCTTCCCTCAACTCCTATCCACTCACCACAAAATATCTCAAAGCACATTGAAGTCATAAAAAAACCTGCCAAATGATAGACTACATGCACATACATGTGAGGGCAGGTCTCGTCCTCCATCATTAAATGCTGAGTGTGTACTAGGGGGTGGCAGGGGCTACCTCCAAAGCCCCTGTTAAATCAACATTTACACCACCATCGAGAGGAAATCATGTATTCCTTTTGTCCCGGGGATAAAATATCATAATTTCATTAATTGGTGAAATTACATGCTAAAGATGCCCTTAAGCATATGCAAATTGTGACCAAAGTTAGCTGATAAGAAGTTCAGAAATAAATAGAATATAGACCCTGAGGGGTGTACTGTGCTGCAGTGCAATTACAAACCAAAATTTCATGAGGAGGTGATGACTATTCAAGACCAAAAACTGAAATTTACATCATTTACAAAACTAAAATTTTTAAACAAAAATATGCCAAAGATTAGGGGCTATCCCCCCTCCGAAGATCCCTGTCTATGTAAGGCCTGTGAAAATATTGATAGATTCTTTCTGGTGTGTGTTAAATGATTAGCCATTCTCCTCGAGGACGATCCATTGCCTCTTTCGAAAGCCTGTCCGTGCTTTCATTACGCTCCTTGTAGATATGAGAGCATGAAATATGGTCAAAATGTGTTTTAAAAAAAACAATTTCATCCATAATAGTTCTTAGTGAAAATGCATGGCATGTAGCTGTGTTGTTAAAATAGTTTATCACATTCTTGGAATCCCCATATATTTGTATAAATCTGCACTGTTTAAGGATAGCAAAATAAATCAAATGTTGGAGAGAGATCAGTTCGGTGAAATTGTTTTTGCCTTTGCTCAAACCCATGCTAATCTGAAAAAAATGTGATTCTATGAGGTGAAAAAGAATGCCACCCCTGCAACCTTGTGCTTGAGCAGCCCCATCAAAATATGCCCAGGGGCTGGATTTGTCTATCTGTTCGTGATTTATGATCCTGGGCCGGTTGGTTTTCTCTTCAACGGGGATTTCCTCATAACCCGAGCAGGGCTTTGGTGGAATCAGGGCCAAATTTACAGTCCTGTTTTGAAATATAATGGAATTATGCCCCAACCAAATATGCTAGGAGACTAGGAGGGGCAAATTTCTTAACTTTGGATCTTTTACTTCTCCCCACCAGATGTCCCAGGCATTTGGTATGTCTGCTCCTTGCTAGGTTTGATTTATGTTGAGAGATAATAGATCTTGCTCCTAGATCAGCTCTATAATAGGGCAAGTGAGGAAAATATGTTGTGTTGATTCCTCCTCTTGATAGCAAAGTACGCACGACGTAGGACTAGAGAAGGCCCTCTTCCTCAGATTTGTTCCCATGGGTGTTTTATCTTCAAGGATATTCCACATCAACAGTCTAGTGCATAGGGGGGCTTTCAATTTCCAGATGTGTACCCACTATCCTTTCAGTCTATCCAGCTTAGTTCCCGCTTGAATAATGTCATAACCTTGTTTTGGTGAGTACTGACCCTTTTTAGAACATCCCCGAATAAGCTCATCCTCTTCTTCATTTAATCTAACACGAGACTGTATAAGAGCTTGAATATAGTTTTTCCACGATTTTTCCCATTGAATTGGAATATTCCAGTCCTCACCAGAGTGCCAAGCTTGAGATAGAAAGGAAGTATTTCAGTGGTCACCAAGTTGCGCAATGTATAGAATACCTGTGTTGTTTAGATGTGTGATTAGCTCTGGTGGAAGTTGATATGAGTTCCCACTGCCAGTCCAAGGATCAATCCCGATGCGCACTGAAGCACCATTCCCTATTTTCCAGATGAGTCCTTCTTTGATGATGGGCAAAGTATTTAGGATGGCCCTCCATATGACTGAGATTCCTTTTCTGCTCCAAGAGGGGTGCCTTATCCAATCCATGATGGTGCTGAGCCAGATATATTTGTGGAATATCACCTCCATCCAGAGACTCTTGTGTTTTAATAATAGCCACCCCTATTTTGCAGCCAGTGCTTATGCAAGGCTGGAAGATGCTTTAGTCCCCACCCCCCCCATTTTTTGGGAGTGGCAATTTTGCTCCATTTAATCCAGGCGAAAGGCTTCCCATCCTTTCGCCCCTTCCACAGGAATTGACTGCAAACTTTTTGTATTCTATGGAGAATCCCCATGGGAATCCAAGCCAAAGACATCCAGAACACAGGTGTAGCTTCTAATATTGCTTTAATAAGAATTAGTCTACCCGCCCTTGATAGAAAGTGATGACACCAGATATTAATTCTTTTCTCCACCTTAGTGATTAGCCAGTTCCAATCAGCTAATTTGTAACTATTTGGTTTGAGTCTAAAACCCAGGTACTTCTGTCCATCCTTTAGATCTAATACCTGGAAGGAGAAATTTTGTAGCGAGAGTTGTATTTCCTACTGAGAACATTCTGAGAAGGAAATAGTAGACTTTCCCCTGTTAATTTCCATCCTTGTAGCACTGCTGAAAAGCTTTAAAGCCTCTTTCATGGACATGATATCTTGAACACTTCCATTGAGAAAAATAAGTATATCCTTCACAAATAAGAAATGGGACAGAGTAAATTGTTCAGTGATCTTTAATCCCCTGAGTCTCCCTGATCTCTTCTCAGAATCAATCAATTTACTCAGTCCTTCCATGACAAGGAGAAAAAGTAATGGGGATAGTGGGCAACCCTGTCTTATTCCCCTGTCCGCCTGAAAGGAGTGGGAAGCAGACCCATTGATGAGGATTGCAAAGGATACAAATGTGATACAACCCATAATCCAGTTTATGAATTCCAGAGGGAAACCTCGATGGGTGAGGATCATTCTAAGGTATAACCAGCTTACTTTGTCAAATGCTTTAGATAGGTCGATTTTGAGAGCCATCCCTTTGAAATTTTTTAGTTTGATAGAGTGAAGTGCTTCCTGTGCCGAGCCTATGGCTTCCTAAATGTGTCTGTGGTGAAGGAAAGCAAATTTTTCATGGGAGATATGATCCGATAAGATGGGCTTAATGCGATTGGCAATGATCTTAGCTATAATTTTATAGAGGCAGTTGCAGAGAGAGATGGGTTGAAAGTCATTGAAGGAAGAGGGGGAGTCAGATTTAGGAATAAGGGAAATATAAGTGAAGTTGAGGGGGGCATATATATGACCCAAGGCATATCTCTCTTCAATAACAACAAGTAAATCCGGTCCAATAGTATCTAGAAAGGTAGTGTAAAATTCCATAGGCTAGCCATCCGGGCCTGGGCTTTTATCTATCTTGAACCATTTTAAAGTGCTCTCAAGTTCCCCCATGGAAATAGGTTTGATGAGGTCATCAATGCCTTCCGGATCCAGGTATCTAGGGAAGTGACCAGCCAGATTGATGATTTTTGGGAGAGTGGGGGCGGAGGGAGCTTTAAACAGAGTTTTGAAGTGGGATTTTCCAGGTCGAGCTAGCTGAGTGTGTGTGGTAGCGAGTCCTTGTTCCATGGGCATCTGCCAGATGGTGTTATTGGCTTTCCTACCATTCGCAAAATTGTGAAATTTTTTTGTATTTCCATCCCCAGCTTGCATCCAGATTACGCGGCTTCTAAGCCTCCATACCGCTTCCCTTTCCAAAAGGGTCTTTGATTTCTGTGTTTCTAGTTCCACTAAGCAAAACTTAGTTTCATTTGATAGGAATCCAAGTACATTTTCATCAATCAAGGAGGCAATTTGATCTTCAATGTCCATCAGAGTCTGGTCATCCCTCGCTTTCTTCCTTTTTGACCAGTCCATGGTAAATCTCTTGAGCTGATTCAAGTGCCCACAGAAATCAATTGCCTTTCTCAGATCCCTGAGGGGCGGTTGTGCTCGCAAGAAATCTGAAGCTAATTTGATATAGTCCGGGTCTTTTAAGAATGAAGAATTAAATTTGAATGGGGCATGAGGCTTCCTAGAAGGACCTGACACTTGAAGGAAAATGGGCGAATGGACCGATAATCCACCCGAGCCGACCCATTATCTGTAAAGGGTGAGGGTTTGAAGGATCTCTTCATGAATGAGGAATCTATCCAGTCTTCTTCCGAGGGCTACTTCACCAGTGTGCCTATTATGCCAAGTGGGAATTTCTTGTTCATGGGAACATTAATGAGCTCGTGGAGATCTAGAAGTGAGCTCATCTGGTCAGAGAGTGGGTCGATCTGAGAATGACGACCCCAGGATTCTTCATTTCCAATAGAAAAATTTAGGTCACCACCAATGATAGTGGATCTGGTGATAAGAGAGCTATTCAAGATGGAGTGCTAGAAATCAAGTCTGTTCTGGTTGGGGGCATAGATATTCATGATTCGAATGTTTTTTCCTAATTCAGCAGCAAAAACATCCATACCCAAATAACCTGAACCACCCCAAGAGGATATCACTTTAATAGATTTGGGGTTAATGCCCATGTCAAGACCCCCTGATCTGCCCACTGCGTCTAGGCCTTGGAAGTGCCAACCAGGAAGGAGGGAAATAAGGGTTCTGGAAATCAGGTCAGTGGGGCCAAGGGTTCCTGTAGGAGGAGTATGTCACATCTGGAACAATTTAGGAGTCGTTTGAGGGCCAAGCTTTTTTTGGGGTTGGCTAATCCCCTGTAGTTGAAGGAGAGCCAAATCATGGGGGAACAGATTCAAGTGGCTCAGATGCTCTAAGTGCCCTTTCAATGGTGGTCTGACGACCTTGTGCAACATCAGCCACTACAGATTTGATTGCTTTAGTGAGCTTAGAAGGTTGAACTTTCGTAGGTTTTGGCTCTACAGATTGGGGAGGTATATCCAGGCCAAGAATGGGGATACATTGCAAAGGTTGTGATTGCAGGTTGTATGGATGGGACCCTGATGCAGAGGGAGGGGAAGATGGGAGGGTAGGGGGAGTAAACCCAGGAATGGACGGAGGTGTAGTCGAGAAGATGGGAGGTGGAGATACGAATCTGCAATTTAAGGGGGGCTAGGAAATCTGGATAGGATCTAACGAAGATGAGGGAATATGCAATGATGCATGTGTTAGTTCCTAAATCTACCTCAGGTTGAAGGAAGGCAGGTCTAGGGTAACATCAAACCATGCTTAACCTGGTGGCTAGCCCTACCAAGTCAGGAGAGGGCTCTCTCCTTGTCAATCTCAATTAGAATATTGACAACTAGGGCTTGAGATGACTGAAATGAATGCTGATTTTAGGCTAGGTATATGAGATTAGGGTTTCTAGTTTGATTTTAGGTTTTGGTTGCTGGATCAATTGGAGAAGGCAGATTGGATCCGGGAAATCAACTCAGGGATACAGTCATGTCCTTTGGGGCAGGGTAGACAAGAACTTATGTACTTAGCAATGGATTAAGATGGTAGTTTAGAAAACTAAGGAGTTGAGGAGGGCATAAAGAAACTATGAATCCTCTTCAAACAGTTGAAAACATTGAAAACTAAATGCAATCCCAAGACAAAGCACTGTAACTTAGTGTATTTTGTCTATTCACCTTGATTCATTTAGTTTATAAGAGAGAGAGATAGATGTGGATACATATCAAACATCAAAAAACCTCATTACAAAGAAGAAACAATACATAAACTCACTGTCACAAGAATCCCACAAAAATAGCTGTAAAACCTGGTTTTATTCCTTGCCAAACCGCTGATACAAAATGTTCAATGACTCCAACACTTCTGCCAAAGTCCAATCCTTACAAATGAATAAAAAAGTACATGATATAGGCAAGGAAACTGCTCAAGCTAGCTATCTGGGTCGAATCCATGAGAAAAGGGGTGGTTTCAATGATGTCTAAACTAAGAACAGGAATATAGGCAGTGGAACAGCTTACCTCTAAAACCAAGGAAACCAATTCATTCAGCTCAAAACAACCTTTGACTTGATGTATCTACCTTAACAAGTGCTTTACATCCATAATTACATCAAACATAATTTACCATGCTAATTTCACCAAGAGAGCAAGAAAAAGTCAACTATAGAGAAAACTAGGTGAAATTTGGATTTTTGAACAAAATCGGCAAAATTCATCCTATGCGCAGCGCCACTGATTCTATGCGCAACACTTTTTCTAGGCCAATTTGGGAAGGCTTTCCAGAGTCCAAATCAGGTGCAGGATAGTTCATTGGAAATCTTGATGAGTCTACTTTCTGGAACAACTTGAATTTCTGAATTTGGAGTCCATTTGTCCCTCCAAAAATTGATTCTCCCAAGATTGCTTCTTGTGTGGCAAAAAAGTGGCAGAGAGGGCACTTTTTGGGTGTTTTTTGCCCTTTTGGAGACCTAGAACTTGTCCAAATTTCTCAGCCATTTTTGATCTTCCATATTTTTCCATGCTGATTCCAAAAATATAAACTTTTTTGCAAGAAAGTGTCCCCAACAAAAGCGCAGCGCCACCTATTGAAAAAGCCTGTTTTTTACATTAAAAATTTCAAAATTGATAAAAATTTCTCCAAATTTCTTGAAATTTGGCATGATTGACCCTTATTAAGTGATTTTATGATCCAATGATGCTTCAACCAAGATCTTGAGTTTATCTTGCTCTTTTTTGCTCCTCAAAACTCTTTTTAGCTTGGCCTTTAACCTCTACACCCTTGTTTTGCAAATTTTGTTCCAGGTTAAGTAGGGATAGGCCATATGGCGCAACATTTTCTTCTCTTTGTTGGCTTTCTCAAGCATCTTCTCAAGGTGAATTTTCACCCTCTCCAACCATGATTCTCGGTTAGCTTCAATTTCTTGCTCAAGGGAGGTCATCTTGATCTTTCTCTTCTTTGCCTTTTGCCTATTTTCCCTAATCATTTGTAGCTCCATAATAGCTTGCTTATTTTTTAGTTGCTTGTTTTCCTGCTCAAGAAAGTTGATGATCCATTTTCCCCTCTCAAGATCAAGTGATAAGGCTTGTATTTCAACCTCCTTCTCTTTGATAATCATGTCCTTGAGTCTTGAGCTTTGAGAGCCCAAATTAGTGACATCTTCCTCAATCAAAATAAAATCTCTGTCTTGCCCTTCAGGAAGGACCTCCTCATGCATCTTTTGTTTCCATTTGTCTTTTCTCTTTGACTGCTGGCCAACCTGTATAACTGGAGAAGAAGGCAAA
>APFE030151448.1:7745-39348 GCA_000404065.3 Pinus taeda | reverse complement strand
ACATAACTTTCCTGAGCAAGGAGGAGTGATCTAATTTCTTGGAACAGGCATCAATTTTCTTTTTATGAAGTTTGGAGGTGTTTTGAGGTGATTCGAGCTCTTGTAACAGGTGCGCAACACTAAGGAACAGGTGCGCAATGCACTTTCAATGCGCAGTGCCAGACCAAATTTCAATAGCTAACCTGTAACAGATGTGCAACGCCGGCTAAATGTGCAGCACCAAGGCACAAGTGCGTAGCACCAAGGCACAGGTGCGCAGCGCCAAGGCACAGGTGCGCAGCGCCAAGGCACAGGTGCGCAGCGCCATCGAAATGTCTAGATTTTTCCCCTGTTTTGCCTTCTTTCTTAAAAAACATGATTTTCTCCCTTTGGCTCGTTCAATTTCAACAATGAAGACTTAAAACACATGAATTGGCCTTTATATCCCTATCATTTAATTTTTCACTAACCAAGACCCACTTTTCTAATGTTTTGCCAACTTTTTCAAAAATTCTTTGTTTCACTTACATTCTGACTTTTGCCTTTTTTGCAGGTGGACTTATACATTGACTTTTTGTAATGGCAGGAGTTGAATTTGTCACCAGGTCACCAGGAACAGCTATTGAACACTTGTTACATATAGAAACATTTAAATTACATGAAATTTTTACAATAATGGAAAAAACTCTGTTTTCACCTCAAAACAGAGTTTTGAGGTAAAAAATAATTTATTGAACGTGACAGAAGTAAATTTATGATTTTATGAACTTTTTTATCCTTCTCATGTGCCTGTTGACCTTTTTATTCAATTAGGATGACCATGATGACAAACCCTAAGACCTAGTGAGACTAAACCCTAGAACTGGTTTTTTATGAATGAAATGAAATAGGATGACTGAGAATGAGTAAAAAAACATGTGTAAACAGGTCAACAAGTAAATATCATGAGGAAAATTGACATGAGACCACTACCATCAGTTGACCCATGACCTAATGGAATGCAGCTGGTCAAATGAGACACCTCATATGCATGCAAAGAGCAATTTGATCACCGATGGAAGTGTGAAGACACTGACACTAACAATGTGATAATGATTTAAATGTACAACAGAGGAGCAAAGTACAGAAGCATTACCCGTTGTAGGTGCAGGGCCCACCACAGTCCTGGAACCCGTCAGAGGGGGGGATGGAGGATGATTCCTTGGAGCTTTTCTTTGCTGAGTCGAGGCACCTTCCACTTCTTTTGGAAGGGCTTGACCAGATGGCTGATCTTCCATGTTCAACTCTTTCGACAGACGGTGTTTCACCCCTCTAGTAGGCTCATGAACCGTTGATGATAGTAAAGGGAATTCCTTATACAAATTCCCTACCTTATGGCATCTGTGATAGCAAAAAGGTACTCCTTCGTAGTCCAAGATCTGACGATGCGAGAAATTCCTCCAGTGTAAGGTAATTTTCTCCTCCAGGCCCTCTTTGGTGTCAAGGTGAATAAGTATCCTGGCCATTGTCCTGATTCCTGTTTTCTCATATGACTGGTCGTGTTCAAGATAGGTCCCTAGGGCATCACCTATACACTTGAAAACTGGAGGTGTCCAAAATTGCTTAGATAGGCCAGGTAGGCAAACCCAAATAGGCCCTGCACCAATTTGTTCTTGCTCTAGGTCAAATAATGGATCCCATCGTTTAAGGAGAACTGGAGCAAGCTCAATGTGCCAAAAACGAGAGAGGATCCAATTCGTGTACTCTTCTCTGTGAAACCAGAGGGAAAACCAGCCACAAGCCAAAACCCTGATGATGGGAAGTTCTTTGAGAAGAGAACCCCAAATCTCCATTGTCTAGAGGCGAAGGTGTTCAACTGAGTAATTTTTGCCTCTCACACACCTGACTAGGACCTTCTTTGCTGTGTCAGGCACATCCCCCATCGAAATGTCCTCTCCGAGAGTCAGGTTGATGTCCGTATCCACAACATTGAGACACCTTCCCTTTTTGGGCTTGTCTGAATGGCAACTCATTGGATGCTCCCTTAACAAACTCCTGCAACCCCAGTTGACCGTGCGAGGTGTGGACGGGGTGGATTTAGGGTTTGGAATGTGGGAACTGAAACACCCAGATTGTATAGGTGAATTAGGGTTTAGACTGCCAGGCTCTAGGGTTGCATTAGAGTGTGCAGGGATGGGTAGAGTAGAGGGACCAACCGGAGTGCAAGAGGATGAGGGAGTGCTCAAGGGCATAGAGAAAAGTGGGGGCTGTATCAGAGGGGAGTCGAAGGTATGAGAGGGTTGTAAGCAAGTGCCCAACAGGCTGAGGGTTGCTGGAGATAACACTGGACAATCCAACCCAGGCAGGTCATCTATATGAACGTTAGGTGGAGGAGGTTTGCCAGTGGAGCGTGGGTGGAAGGACACGGACTGTGCATCTGTCAGCGGGAGATTTTTTACAGCCAGGGGACCAGGGACCGTTCCAGATTGTTGATGGGCCCATATGACTTGGTTGGGATTGGGGTCCACCTCGTAGTCCATGATATCATTCAAATTCATCGAGAAATGATAGTTACTATCGACGAATATAGCAGGAGTAGGGAGTAGCTAAACGGGGGTAGAATACAAGTTCACAGTAAAACTGTTGAGACCACGACAGAGAGGTAAACCAGGTCGGGAGAGGTTTTATGCTACGGTTGAGCAAGCTAAGGATGGATGTGGTCAAACCACAGGTTTATGGCTCCCGCGGCCACCATGGGAGCCACATCGGTCGAACATAACCAACCTCCATTCTTCGACCCCCTATTAGCATTTACATTTCATCATGTATTCCAATGCTAACATTTCATCATATATTCTTATTGGAATGAAGAAAACAATTAAATTTTTTAAATAATTAAGTCTATAATATAAGAAATATTTGCTACAAAATCTAATGTAAAATTCTATACTACACATACTATTTAAGATAATAAAAAAAGAAAAATTTCATACCAAATATTAATTTCTGGATTGGAAAAAGAAGAACTTAAAACTTTAAATATAAAAAATTTAAATTGAAATTTAAATTGAAAAGTGATTGCTTAAATTTAAAAATTTGAATTAAAAAAATGGTTTAAACTGATGATATATTCTATTATTTCGAATTTTTTTTAAAGAAAAAAGCCTTTATATACCTATATTATTTCATTGCTGAGCTGCGCTTAACAAAGATAGCATATACAAGGGAAAAATGACTTATTTACAATTTGTCATAATTTTTAAAAGTATATATTTTTATAAATTCTTTTTCCATAACTGTCTTTTAAATAAATCAAAACATGTTTTGGGTAGAATTTTTATCCTTATGTTTTATGTTAAAAAATAATTATGAATTTTTTAAAATTTTTTTAATAAATAAATGATATTTGGGACGAATTTTTAAAATTATTTATTTAAATAAATAAATGATATATAGGACATACAATAGTATATATTTCTAAATTTAAAACATGAGAATTATTGGTTGATTTATTAGACAGGATTTGAACATTGATCTCCACAATTATATATATATATTATATATATAATATGAAAAATATTATATTTTTTATAAATTTATATGAATAAAAAACATAAAAATATATATATTTCAAAATAAATATTATACAAATATTACAATTCTAAAGTAATCTAATGTATTATATTATTATTATGTCGTTTAGTTGTAATTGCAACAAATTATCTATGCTTTTTTATACTAAAAATATTTATCTTTGAATGGAGGTCTTTGTAAGTAGAGTTATTCATAAATTTATCTTTTGGATCTATCACATAATTTTTTTAGATTGCAAGTTGTTTCGAACTAGTTAATGTGGTTCATCTTGAATACGATTAGATGAAGAGAATTTGATCTAATAGAGGTAATAAAATTGGGAATAATTTATATAAGCTCAAAGATTAGGTCGAAGAAAATAGCAGTTAGGAAATAAATAAAATAAAAAATGGCTATTTTTTTCTTAATTTACCTTTGACCTAATATTTGGGCTTGTAGGAACTCTTCCCCCTTTTTATTCCCCATATTAGATCAAATTCTCTTCATCTAATGGTCCTCGACATGAACTACATTAGTTGGTTCAAAAAGCGTCGATAATCTAGAAGATTAATGTAATGGATCCGGAAGATAGATCTCTGAATACTTATCTTCATTTACAATTGATCAAATAAATTTTAATTACAAGTTATCTTTGTAATATTATAATTCTAGGTTAATTATTACAACATCTTAAAACTTATTGCATTGAGAAGCTAATGTAGGAGCATCCAGCACCCTTAGTCAAAGGGAGGAATCCAAAGCGAAGCGAAGAGGTAGACGTGGGCCAGGGGAGAAAAACAAGGAAAAATCTATTTTAAAATAGATTTAAAGATGGAATGGATAAAGTCTCGAGGAGACTTATTAATGTAATCTGCCATGTGTTCATATGCATGTATGCATATGACAGCTTTAGGGCTTTTGTTGGAGGATTGATCAGATCCTTCCGTGATCTGATCCAACACTTATATCTCTCTCTCTCTCTCTCTCTCTCTCTCTCTCTCTCTCTCTATATATATATATATATGTTGATGAATCTGTGTGTTCAAGGGAGATCGTGAGATAGATACAATGTAGTCGGAAGGAGAGTTTGTCCTAAGGCTGAAATGCCTTAGAATTGTAACTGTGCTGTGTTAATATAATATATGTGTGTGTTCAGTGTTGATTGTGCCCCTGTATGTATTTCATATGTATATGTGTTAATGTCTTGAAAGCCAACGTTTATAAGTGTGTTCAAATTTTGCAGGTTGATCGACCATTGATCACGGAAAGGATCGATGGCGGCACAGAGATACAAATAGAAGTTATGCGTGAATGATAGAGACTGTGGAAAAACTGCATTTAACACAGAACCCTTCCAAAGGCAAGCGAGATTAGTTGAAAAGGATACGAACGAGAAATGATACATAGGATTTGTTAGATCTGTTAGATCAATGGCTTGGATCAAGTCACAGAGGAGCGGAGAGTCCACATCGCATCAACGGAATCATTGAAATGATATTAAAATTGGCCGCTGAATCATTGTGATTGTGATGGCCGATTAATCGGCAACCTTCGGATCAACGCCAGGATCAACGGTTGCGATCTAATCGCAAGTCGCAAATTGGGAAGGTCAAGGGATGGTGGAATGCGACCATTGATATGCTGATGGCCCAATAATGTGACATTGTCGATATTGGGAAGCGGAGATCAGAGCTTGGATGGATCGGAGTTCTGAAGAACAACACTTAAAGCGACAGACCCACCGATAGTTATTGACGCGGGTGCATAGAATTTGGAGTCCAGGTATGTATTCCAGAGTGGGGTTTTCATGGTTTTCCCCGTGTAATCTGTGTAGCCGAAAGGTTAAGGCTTGAACACTAATATACTAAGCTTCCAATAGTGGAAAAAACCTCTGATGGTGGAATGTTTCATGGTTTTAAAGGCTTAAAGCCTAAAGAAACACTTCCAATAGGCTTTGTGAGCCATAACCCACAGGTCTCAGGATCAATTTTTTTTGGGAAAGGAATTTTGATTTACCCCCAAGATTCCTCTTCCCATCATTTGGTATCAGAGTAGACGAAGATTCTACGTGCAAAGAAAGATTAAAGAATTTCCTAAGAGAAGGAAGAAGGAGTGCAAGCAGAGAAGAAGGAGGTACAATTGCTAAAGTATGGAGAGTTATGGTCTTACTGTCGCACAGAGAATGACAACCGAAGGTGAGAAGATTGCAGCAAACCTAGAGCATGGAGTGCTCATATGGTTCCAGACGAGAGAACCTGAAGGATGCCAAAAGACCGAGTGAGGAGAGCTTGGTGAGGTATCATGTAGCAGGAGGAGACTGTTATTGTAGAGGCTTGGTTGCAACTCACAAAGATCATAAAAGCAGTTCCACTAAAAGACTAGGTGGAATTGCTAAGGACAAGGAGAAGCATATGACCAGGAGGTCATAAATGTTTGTGCCTAGGGAGTCTCATGCAAGAGCATCTAGCACCCTTAGTCAAAGGGAGGAATCCAAAGCGGAGTGAAGAGGAAGATGTGGACCAGGGGAGGAAAATAGGAAAAATATGTTTTAAAACAAATTTAAAGATGGAATGGATAAAGTCTCGAGGAGACTTATTAATGTAATTTGCCATGTGTTCATATGCATGTATGCGTATGAGAGATTTAGGGCTTTTGTTGGAGGATTGACCGGATCCTTCCATGATCTGATCCTGCGTGTTCAGGGGAGATCGTGAGATAGATACAATGTAGTCGAAAGGAGAGTTTGCCTTAAGGCTGAAATGCCTTAGAATTGTAACCGTGTTGTGTTAATATAATATATGTGTGTGTTTAGTGTTGATTGTGCGCCTGTATGTATTTCATATGTATATGTGTTAATATATTGAAAGCCAACGTTTATAAGTGTGTTCAAATGTTGCAGGTTGATCGACAATCGATCACGGAAAGGATTAATGGCGGCACATAGATACAAATAGAAGTTATGCGTGAATGACAGAGACTGTGGCAGAACTGCGTTTAACACAAAAAACTTCAAAAGGTAGGCGAGATTAGTTGAAAAGGATACAAACGAGAAATGATACACAGGATCCGTTAGATCTATTAGATCAACGGCCTGGATTAAGTCACAGAGGAGCGGAGAGTCCACATCGCATTGGCGGAATCATTGAAACGATATTGAAACCGGCAGTTGAAGCATTGCGATTATGATGACCGATTAATCAGAAATCGTTGGATCAACGCCATAATCAACGGTTGTGATCTAATTACAAGTCGCAAATCAGGAAGGTCAAGGGACAGTGGAATGCGACGACCGATATGCTGATGGGCCGATAATGCGACATCGTCGATATCGGGAAGCGACGATCGGAGCTTGGGTGGATCAGAGTTCTGAAGAAGAACACTTAAAGTGGCAGACTCGCCGATAGTTATTGATGGTGGTACATAGAATTTGGAGTCTGGGTATGTATTCCAGAGCGGGGTTTTCATGGTTTTCCCCGTGTAATCTGTGTAGCTGAAAGGTTAAGGCTTGAATTCCAATATGCTAAGCTTTCGATAGTGGAAAAAAACTCTGATGGTTGAATGGTTCATGGTTTTAAAGGCTTAAAGCCTAAAGAAATGCTTCCAATAGGCTTTGCAGGCCATAACCCACAGGCCTTAGGATCATTTTTTTTTGGGAAAGGAATTTTGATTTACCCCCAAAATTCCTCTTCCCACCAGAAGCACTCTACATCTTAGTATGAGGGAAATGTCATCATGTAACATTACATTTATAATAATAACAATATTTATTAACAAATAAAAAAAAGAAGAAAAATCAATGTGTGTTATAAATAAAAGAATTCAATTTTCACATTAATTTCATATCAACTTTATAGAAACATGAAGTAATTAAAGTAAAAAAATTATTTACTTTTTAGTGATGATGATTATATTTAATGTCCACAAAGACCAATGTGGTCTATTGGACCTTAATAAAGTAAGCTATTAACTGAGGCTCTTTAATAGTTTATTTCTATGATCAAAGAGAAGTGAGAGAAGCCTTCCGAGATCGCTGTAGTTTTGCCAACTTAACAATTCAAGAAGGTTGGTAGTGTGGAGAATGTTGTGAAAAGAAGAACAAATGTGAGTAAGGGCTGAGCAATTCAAGAGAAAGTGTTTTTCATCTTCGACTCTCTTAGCATCGCAAAGGGGGTAGATTCTTTCGTCCCAAAGTGTAACTAGCACCCGATTTCACTCCAAAGCTCATGAGTGAGATATGTGATTTCTTTACTACTTAATATGTAGTTGACATGTGGTAGGTAAAAATAATATTATTGGTACTACATGCTGTGTAATTCATTTTATGTTCAATTAATTTATAATATTTAAAACAAAAATATATTTTAGTGTTGGTCATAAAGATCAAGTAACATAAAGAGAAAAATAAAGTAATTTATATTAAAAAATTTCTTATATTTTTTCTTTCCATTGTGAGGGATATGTGTAATTTATTCCATCCTTAATATGGAATTGATATGTAACATTATAAAAATACTAATAACAAAAGAAATTTAATGTGGATAATAAATCAAATGTTTCAATATGTGTGTTGAGTAAAAGATTTTAACAAATCAAATGTTTGAATATGAATGTTGAGTAAAATATGTTAACAACCAACATAGATTCATCTTTACTCGGGATCTACCAAGCGCCTAGAGAGATCAAATCTCTCAATAAACAAACTTCTTTTTGAGTGCAAAAATTGATGAAAGGTTTGCATCTCGAAGGGTTTGATTCCTTTCATTGCTTGGTAGATCCTTATTTAAGATGGATATAAATTTCACATCTCTCTATATAAAAGTTGTTGCATCTTTAATTTTATTAAAACCTTGATTTAATCTCAATAGAATATCCACAAAATATTTTTAGTAGTAGTGAGGAGAGAGGATTGAGAATTATAACCTTTTTGCTTTTAGATTTAATTTAAAAAGATAAAAATGAATTCAATTAAATATTTATAAAATAATTTGATTATGAAATGAGTTAGTTTTTGGGCATGTGGTATTGGTAAGTCGTGGTATTGGCCCATAATATTGTAACAAAACCTATTTACAAGTTAATTACGTCGATAGGCATTTCTCTGCGGGTTGGGGCGGGCATGCACTATTCACCCTAACCAATAGTAGATCTTTATTTTCATATGCCTCTAGTGAATTATAATCTGACACGTGGAATGAGTTTCGAGCAAGTTTTTCATACTTTTGAGAGAGTTTCAGTCTATAAACGTCTTAAGCCGAGTTTCCAACGAGTACATGTTTTAGGAAAGGATTCAACATGACTCATTAGCCTTGGGTAGTCTCAGTAATCCATTTTGAGTTGTCTATTTGCAGGTTCCACTCTTCAACAACAAGGGTACCTACATTGTGCATCCATGATACTAGGTTGCATGATTGATGGGCATGTCCCTTAGCAACTAGATATGCTTGTTAACCTAACAACCCTAATTTTTTCTGGTAACAAGCTAGGTGGTTGCCACATAAAATTTATGATAATAAGATGAGTGGGTGGTTGCCACAAAAATTTGGTACACATTCTAATATTTGGTTGATCGATGTTTTAGGCAACATTTTCGAGGGCCCTCTGCCTAGAAATCTATGTAAAGGAGGAATTATTTTTGCATTAGTTAAATTTACGAACAATTTTAGTGGGAATGTACCACCCTTAGAGTCTTGTAGTAATCTGCAATATCTAAATATTTCCAACAATTGATTAAGTGTAATTTTTCCTCCACAAATCGGACAACTGAAGAATCTCTTAAAGTTCAGTGCAAGCAATAACCGACTCTTCGGGCCTCTTCCTGACGAGCTTGCAAACTTTCCACACCTCCTTGATCTCAATCTTGAAAAAAACTAGTTAAAAAGTGATATTTATGTATTGTTAGGTCCCCTGTCAAATTTAATCCTTTTAGATATGTCAAACAATCAACTTGAGGGGGACATTCCTCCTAAATTGGGATATATAGAAAAATGACATTTTTTAACGTATCTGGCAACCGGTTGTCTAGTTCAATTCTATCCAATTTCAAGAATTTGCATTATATATATAGTTTTCTTGCCAATCCTTTCCTATGCATGGATCCAACTTTGGGGCTTAGGGATAAACCAAAATATCAAGAAGAAGCCCCCTAGTAAAATCATTTTTGTCTACAATCAAGTACTGGAGACTTGACAAACTCAGAAGCCTAGAAGGTAGAAACCTAGAGAACAAACATTAGAGAAATTTTTAGGTATAAAATAGGACTCCTAACGAATATTATAAAATAATATTACATTACCTAATCGATATTTGGAGGGAAAAAAGAAAAAACTACTTTTTCAACTCGTATTTTTAACTTATCTCCCTACGATTTTACTCAAATTTCGAGCAGGAGCACTCGTTGGATGCAAAAATTAATTTTGCATCTAAGAAGCACCCATGTTTCATACTTTCAATGGACCCTATTACACAAGAAATGTGAAATACGTGAATCGAATGGGAGAACTCATTGGATGCAAAATTTAATTTTACATCAAAGGAGTACCCATGTTGCATACTTTCGATGGACCCTACTACATGAAAAATGTGAAATACAAGAAAAAATGTGATCACAATCACGTTTTTTCTTGTATTTCACATTTTTTGTGTAGTAGGGTCCATTTTAAGTATGAAACATGGGTGATTCTTAGATGAAAAATTAATTTTTCGTGTAGTAGGGTCCATCAAAAAAATGAAACATGGGTAATCCTTGGATGCAAAATTAAATTCTGCGTCCAATGAGTGCTCTCACTCGAAATTTGAGTAGAATCGTAGGGAGATAAGTTAAAAGTATGAGTTGAAAAAATAGTTTTTTTTTTTTTTTTTACCTTTTTACTCAAAAAATGGTGAATCGTCCCCCATAGTTGACATCATCATTTTTAATCCTATTGGTTTTCATGAAGTTGATTTTTGTTGTACATTTTGTTTTGAGGCCCATTTTTTACCTCAAAATTTCTCTAATGTTACTGCTCACATCCAGTAACTGTAGGTTTTCACAGCCACCCAATTCTTTAGGCAAAATTCCCATAAGAAAATTCATTTTAATGTTCACGTGAACCATAGAAGTTGCAATGCAGAGTTGTTTGGGCAAGTTTATGACAAGAAAACTGAACGAGAGATCAAACCCCACAATCCTCCCGCATTGTGACATTTCACCCAAAATCAAACTAGATAGATTGTTATTAGCCAATGTGAAGTACCTTAATCTCGCACAATTCTTGAATAAAGCACTGGGTATATTGCTAGTTAGGGAATTTTATGACAAATATAGCAAGCATAAGTTGTACAAATTCCCTGAATTTGAAGTAACAGGCCCAGAGAACCCATTACGACTCAGATTTATCTTCCACAGAGAGTCAATCTCCATAAACTCCAGTATAATTTTCCCACTAAAATCACTTTTAGATAAAGACAGTGTGTGCAGGGAATTTTACGAACCTTCCTAGGATTCTAAAGATAAAGAAAAATCTCATTGATGAGAATGCCCTTCTTATTTTAATAAGGTTGTGTACTTCAAGCACTCCCATTGTTTAATAAAATTCAGTTGATTTTCTGCAAAACTCAGCATCTAATGATTATAATATGAGGGCATTGATTACTAAAGAAGGGGGAATTCATCCTCTTCTATTATTTTGGGATAGGGCTTCAACTCCTAGAGCACAAAAAATTGCAATCGGTGCACTGAAAAATGTTTTTGCTTGTAAGACAAATTGGGATTCTCTTATTTCTAAAGGCTTTATTCCTCAACTGGACAATGCTTTAACAAGTGGAATTTTGACTTTTCAACAAATGGCAATGATTTCTACATATGAACTTGGTACTACAATGGAGAATGTGAAGATGCTTGGAGAAGCTAGTTATGAAGGGTATCCTCGGAACAATGCAATTCCTAGATCCATCAAATATCAATATAGACAAGAAATTCCCGATTTCAATTTGGCTCAGCCTTTCCGACAATTTTAAGTGCAAAAGAAAATGATAGTAGTTGGAGTCTATATTCACTTTGAAAAATTGCAGAATTTGACTGTTCTCACAATAAACTTCTTCATTGTTAGCAAAGAGGCCACTTTTGGAATATATTTGGCAGAAGATAGAAGCACAAAGTTTTTAACCGAAGAGATTTGTTTATTTTCAATTTTCCTCCCTTTGTATGTGCATTTTGAAGGGTCATATCGAGAGAGATATACAAGCACTTCAAAGTTTAACGCATGCCCCCTCAACATTGTAGCCAAGAACCTACTGATTTGGTTTGTACATTCAGTCAAACTTACCAACATGCTTTATACTCATCTTCTTTTTCAGTTTGAACAAATTGACCAATTTCATTTTAGTTGTTAATTGTTTTGGAATAAATAACAAATATTTTTAAATGCTTGGAAAAAATTATGAGTATCAAAATATAACTCTTTCATTGATGTAAGGATTATATATTATATTGGAATAAGACAAATTCGACAGTGGATTTTGAGAATCCTAGAATGCATTTAAAATGTCAAAGCTAATTCATTATTTTTTCCAATTATTTTTTCAAATTATGTGTTCAACATATATAGGTGACTAATTTTGTCCTTTCCTAAAAAATTATCTACATCCATTTTCATTTATTTTTCGATTTTGCTTGATTTTATGCCATTCCCTACAAAGTTATTGACTATAATTTAATGTTTTTCATACAACTGCATTATTTGATGTCTTAATATAATGTATGCAAATTTGTCAGAGAAGATAAACGACTTATTCATAAACGTATTGAGTCATATTGTAACTAAATGAAAGATAAAGTTAAGCTAAAATTCTAATACCGGGGTAACATGATGAAGTGCAACTTTTTAATTCAAACTAAAATTTATTTCTTTGTGACTACTTATTTGTCATCGAATTTTGACATAAATTCCAAGTGTGTGCTTTATCTTTATGTTATAGACATATTTGGGCACATCAACCCCAAACTTACATGTCAATGTATTAGGGTTCATCAACCCCTAAAATAGACTGTTATAGACATATTTGGGCACATCAACCCCGAACTTACATGTCAATGTATTAGGGTTCATCAACCCCTAAAATATTTGTTTTATGCCCTAAAAGAACTAAGTCATCTGAATGCCTCATTCCCCAAAATTTTTACCTCAAAAATCATCCCTAAAGTGCCTAAAATGAACCATTGCTGAAAGCCTTGTGTTAGGGTGATATGCATCCCAGTTTGGTCCTCTAGTAGGTGCGATGGGCGAGGTAGGAAAAAATTCCAGGAGTGTTTGAGAGTTGGTTGCTCATGGAAACTTCTAGAAACTTCTCTTGTGCCACTTTCCCTCTTGAATTCGCCCAAGGATGACTAAGGGAACTAGGAAACCACCTCCTATTCCCCTCTTTCATGGAACTAATTCTTAAAAATAGAATGGCATTCATCACCCCCATTGATGACTCAACCTCCTGCAAACATCTATAAAAGGATCTCTCATCCAAGAGATCAGGGAGGCTGAATTATTCTGAGTTGTAAAGAAGTGTTGCTAGTTTTAGTATTGAGGTGAGAGAATTGTGTCATTGTTGGTGTGTTCTTGTTGATTCATGAGGTGAAGAAGGCTTGAAGCTGGGAGGATGGCGTTGGATTAGACTCTTTATGGGTTGTAATTCTCCTTGATATCAATAAAGTTCTTCAAGATTTTTCCCAATTGATTGTGTTAACTATAAATGCATTCATTTGTTTATCATATTTATGATTCTATGATGTTTATGCTGTGATGGATCATTTTTCTTTGACAGGTATTTGTTTCTGTAGCTGTGCAGGTACTCTCCAAGTGTGTTAAGTACGAGGAGGAGTTACGGGATTGGCCAAAGGAGAGGGAGATCAAGCGAAAGTTATAGGTTGGTATTTCATAATCTCTTTCTTATCTGTCACTCATAGGAAAGATATTGAATTGCTTTGATTGTTGTTTCTAGGTTAGCTACCAAACCTAGAGGGTTAGTTGTTCGAAAAGACACTCATTTTCCCGGAAACAAATTGGCGACTCCACTAGGGAACGATGATTTTTTTTGCTATTGCTTGATCTGTGTTGAAATATATAAGCTATAGATAGAGTCTGAAGCTAGCTAGGAAGCTTTCGAACCAATTTTGTTATACAATTGCATAGTAGATAAATGCTACTTCAGTCAATCTTTGGTTTAGTTTATATCTTGAGCATTTGATTTGCGAAAGCATCAAAATGGCCTTTTGGTAGCTTAGTAGCCTCATAAGACATTCCATCACACTTTGCTTGTTATTGTTCATTAAAATCAAGCTTAATCCATTGAAAACTGCATCAAATTTGAGTCAAAAACACTTTTAGAATTGCTCCCTGTACCATCGCACTGTCTTGAACTATGACCTAAGATGCATCTTAGTTCCCGAAGGGGAAAAGTGCTATGCATCACACTGCCTGTCACTACTACCTGTGATGGATGACTGAAACTCAATTTTCCCATCTAGGAGTTTAGGGTTTTTGACTAGTTTTCATTCCTGCTTGGTTGCTTGCTGAATTTGAACAATAGCATCACTGAAGCCAACTTTCATCGCTTAATTCAACCCTTTTTAGACTAGGATTGGTGAATGTTTTTATGTATTTTTTTTTTCATTTACAATCCATTATCAAAAAGTAGTGTTGATAGAAAGTGTCATAAAGTCTTCAATTTTGTCGAAAAAGTGAAGTGTCGTAAAAATCTTCCTTCTTAGCTAATCGATTAAACTATTTTGTGATTTTGATTTGATTTTATTCAAAGTGTCGAAAAGTTTATTTCTTAAAATTTGAAAGTGTTGTTTAATCCTCCTTTCTCTCTTTGAAGAAAAATTGTCAAAAATCGCCATTTTGTGTGAAGTTTTTGAATCATTTATGCATTTAGTTTTCCTTGTTGTCTCATTCACATTAAGGGAAGTTGAAAACAAATACATGCATTTTGCATTGTGCATATTAAGGTTTGTGAATGCTTGATAGGAATAAATAGGGAAATTGCATTAGATGTGCTCTTTGCTCTTTGTCAAAGATCTGATTGCTCTATCCTTTAGTAGCTAAGATTTTCATCATTCAAACTAAATCAAAAGTTTGTTTATCATGATAGTTACATTTTAGGAATTGTGAACATACATCACGTGGTGAACCTTCAAAGGCAAATCTTTAAGCAAGATCAACTTAAAATGAACCTCAATTGATCTAACAATGCTTTGGAACTTAACACAACACATCTAGAGGTCTAGGCTAGAGACGTGTTCTGGCGTCTTTAAACTTAGTGGCTGTCGTTTTTATTGAAGGTTGGGTGATTCCTCCTCTTTGATCTGATAAGTGCTAGTACGGACTTGTGATCCCTGTACCGTCGCGTATATAGTGGGAGACCCCAATAGGTTGAAATCCTTTATCCCTGGGAAGTTGAGTTTGCCACCTTACCGATCACAATGCACCGAACATAGCATTCGGGAAGACTAACTGCTGTATGGTAAATCCTTGGTAATTTCTCTTTAATTTACCACCAAGGTGTATATTGCAGTTTTGTAATTAGTTTGGTAAACCCTCTTGCTTAGTATCTCCAGAGTAGTAACTTTTGCTCCCTTTCGACTACTTAAAAGAAAAGGTTCATTTGAGTGCTTGTCCTTTCAAGCTCATTAAACAAAAAAAGTGACTAGAGTCATCTTTTGCTTTTTCTCGACTCTAGAAAAATGAAAAAGCAAAGTTAAGTTTTAGTGTCGTAAAAATTAATTGACCGCAGATAACATCCTCCACGCTTGTTTTTTTAGTTGATCTTAGGTTGAAACATATGGCAACCAATTAAGGAATTCCTTTTGATGGGAATCTTAGTCCTTTTCCTCCTTTCAGAAATATTGGTGCTCCTTATATGGCTACATTGTCCCTTTCGGGATTTACCATTGGCTTGCTAGTATGGTTGTTTTAAACCTCTTTGGTTCAAAACGTCGTGATTTCTCCGTAGTCATGTACACCTCCAACTGGACAAAATCAACCTCCAGTTGATCCTAATGTTGACCCTTTGTCTTCTTCCTCGGTTGTTTCTTCCTCTTTGCCTGGTGAAAGTATTGGTACTAGAAACCAGGTGGCTAAGAAGAAGAAGAAAGGGAAGAAGAAGAAAGGGAAGAAGAAGAAGAAGAAGCGAATTCAGCAGAGGGGAAACCAAGAAATCATTGCTTTGAATGAAAAATCGGATGAGAAACCGTCCATTAAGCCTCACAAAGTTCGATATCCATGCAAACTTTGTGCAGGAGACCATATTCTTCGAAATTGTCCTGATATTCCTTAGATATTAGAAGAATGGTCTTCCCGTTTACATCATCCTGTGTCATCAACTTCTCGAGATCATGTTGGTGACACACCACCAACTAATGGCAGGAAAGGTCATGGAAAGAAGGGAAAAGTTAAGTTTCCATGTAGGTTATGTGAAGGGAATCATCCCATTCACCTTTGCCCCTATTTGGATGAAGCCAAAAAAGTGTTGGATAATTGTTCTGCTTCACCACAATGACTTCCATCTGGTTACAAGAAACTTTCCCTAAATCCTTCACTAGTTGATGAATTGACTGACTCAAATCAATTGTCAATCAAAACCACTCCCTTTGATAGTGAATCCTATGAGTCTATACCCGACCCAAATCAACATGTCGAGGTAACGGTTGACCCGATCTCACCTTCAGTAAATCGTACCTTTTCCGAAGAGGGTGAACATGATACCGTTTAAGTTCTTTTTGTTTGTTCACATTCTAATGAGCTTTGGGGCAATCCGCCTGTTCCATCAAGACAGGAGGAAAATCCTCTAGTTCTCGTAACTCAAGGGGTTAATCCTCTCGTTTCTATGATACCCCCTCCAAGTAGTCTAGTCACTTCCTCTGATTGGAATCGACTAGCAAGATTTTGCCTTCCTTCCTATGTGCCTTTCCAGATCATAGTGCAGGTTTGTAATATGATTGTATCTGGCACTATTATAGATGAAGGTGCATCAATGAGTATCCTTTCCTCAAATGCTTGGCAAATGCTTGGTTTGCCACCGCTTGTGCCTATTACACAGAATCTGTTGGGTTTTAATAGAGGAACCAGTCGACCATTAGGGATCCTTCCTTAGTTACCTATTACTTTGGGAGGGAAAACCATTTATCTGAACGTGATGGTAGTCCCAGGCCCTTTAGATTACAATTTACTTCTTGGGCGCGACTATGTTTATGACATGGGAGCTATTGTTTCAACACTCTTTCGAGTGATTTGTTTCCCACATGAAGGCAAAATTGTCACCGTTGAGGAGCTTTCATTTCCCAATCTAAATATAGCTCCTAGTCAATCATCTTCCCTAAATGGTCCTTATGTACCAATGGTATCATCCCCGCCACGGGCTAATTATGTGGCAACCTGTTCCATACCTACATCAACTGACAATCAATTCAGTGATGTTGTAAATCATGTACTGGGGGCATTGGAACCAGGTCTCTCCTTCATGACCACTTACGAGTTGTGATCAAAGGGTCTATCGAGGATAGTTCTTTTACTGTGTCAACTTTGTTAAAAAATTAAACAGGCTCGAGGATAGTTTGTTGTCTTGTGTCAACGTCGATAAAACATGAAACAAGGATTCAAGGATAGTTTGTTGTCTTGTGTCAACCTCGATAAAAAATAAAACAAGGGTCTACGGGGCTAGTTCTTTTACTGTGTCAACCTCATTAAAAATTGAAACATCTCTTATGAGGATAATTCCTTGTCTTGTGTCAACCTCGTTAAAAAATGAAACAAGGAATATGAACATAGTTCCTTGTCTTGCCTCAAGCTTGTTTAAAATATGAAACAAGGTCCCCCGAAGCAAAGTTCCAAGTCGATACTTTGAGTAGATCTCGTAAAATCCCATTCGAGTCTTTCACTTGATCTCGTTAAAGAACCTTCATTCCATCCACCTAATAGCCACAATTAGTCTACTTAGGTAAATGTAATGAAGCTTGGGGGCATGCACCTAATGGTAAAGTTAAGTTTCTCTGGAGGTTATGTGAAGGGAATCACCCCATTCACCTTTGTCCCTATCTAGACAAAGCCAAATAGGTGTTGGATAACCGTCCTGCTTCACCGCAATGATTTCCATCTGGTTACAGGAGACTCTCCCTTTCATCATGTTGGGGGTGTGTAAACTAGTACAAGCATAGTTTTTCGTTTTAAGCTCGTGTAAAAATGAAACTGAATCCAAGCATAGTTTTTAATTTCAAGCTTGTGTAAACATGAAACTGAATCCAAGCATAGTTCCCTATGGTTCAAGCTTGTCTAAAAATGAACCCATTTCCATTTTAACCCTCATGATTTCCATTTTATCAACCTCTTTTATTAGATGAGCCTTGGTTGTTTCATTCCATCACCACCATCTCTTTGGCCGATCATACGCTTTCACTTGGTTGTTTTACCCTTTTTTGAGGAACAGTTGCAATGAGTGGTCTTATTAGCCAACCTCTTCACATAAATCAACATGTTTTGAGAAGTTCCAACATCACTGGAACTAGTTGCTACACTAGACACCACTTGTTCCTCAAAATGGAGTACTCTTTAAACTCTTTTCAGACTCTCTAAAAGAGAAAAGATTGTCGAGCGCTTGTCCATTCCAGCTTGTTAAAGTATTGGAAATGACATCTCTCTCGTATTATTTTATCCTTTTTCAGAACTGAGGGATTATTTTATGAAAAGAACTTATGGAGTTTTCTTTTTGTCTCTTTTCAAACTCTTTAAACATGAAAAAGACCAAGTTATCCTTGTTGTTAAACTCGTTAAAATAATAGCGACAAACTTGTCCATCTAGACAAGACTAAGTTTCACCGTCACTAGACTCGTTAAAACATCAAATAGCGGTGGGTTTGCCCGAAGGGTGAATTATACAACAAGCATATGTTATCCTTCTCAAGATTGATAAAAAATAAAGAGGTACTGGTCAGCAATGACTGGGGAAAATAGGGAAAAATCCTGAAAACTTATGGTAGCGAGTCGCTCTTGAACATGACACTTTCAGTTCATCTTTGTGACTAAGTTGGGTTGGGACATTCCGCTTGATGGTTATCATACCATTGGTCTGTCACACCATCCATTAATTTTGTTTTGGGTCAACACTACCAATTCATCTCAGTGTCACCGATGTCAGCTCATTATCCAAGAAGTTGATTTAGAAACACCCTTTCAGTGCTTTGAAGCTTGCATACATCAATGGAAAGTTTCTCTCTTTCGGTGACAGGTTGACATCAATGGTCTTTGACCGAAAGATTTTGCGTTGTGTTCGACATCGAATCATCTATTCACACCACGTGAAATGTATTGTTGTACCTTGAGGTTCTTCTTAATTATCGGTGATCCCTCTCGCGTCTGTTAACAACTTACATCATTGGCTGGTAATCAAATGATGTCTCTCCATGTTCGACTTCAGAACATCTTTTCACATGGTTTGACTTGTACATTGAGAAGAATATTGAACGAGTTTGAAGACCCTGCATCTAGTTTCATCCATCTGGGTTGCGATATATTTAGGAGTACAAAAACATCAAATGTAGATAGGCTTTACACAGATGGTCATCCAATCATGGATTACAAGTCTATATCTGCAGGCGACTCTCTGATTTATGTACAATGTAATGAAAGTTTATAAATCTGAGCATAGGGATGCCTCCCTTAGCTAAATCATGAAAAGTCATATTATCATGTATTGTATTGTAATTGGTGCAGGTCTCCTTCCAGTTCGAAAATTCCAATCCTCATGATAAAGCATTTCACCCGACATGAACATTTACAACCTCATGCTTTAGGGGGCAACTGTTATAAACATATTTGGGCACATCAACCCCAAATTTACATGTTGATGTATTAGGGTTCATCAACGCCAATAATAGATTTTTATAGACATATTTGGGCACATCAACCCCAAACTTACATGTTGATGTATTAGGGTTCATCAACCCCTAAAATAGTTGTTTTATGCCCTAAAAGAACTAAGTCATTTGAATTCCTCATTCCCCGAAAGTTCTATCTCAAAAATCATCCAGAAAGTGCCTAAAATGAACCATTCCTGAAAACCCTGTGTTAGGGTGCTATGCATAGTAGGTACTGCACTATCAAAGTGCTATGCACCGCAGTTTGGCCCTCTAGTAGGTGCAATGGGCGAGGTAGGACAAAATTCCGAGAGCGTTTCAGTGTTGGTTGCTCATGGAAACTTCTAGAAACTTCTTCTGTGCCACTTGCCCTCCTGAATTCACCCAAGGATGACTAAGGGAACTAGGAAACCACCTCCTATTCCCCTCTTTCATGGAACTAATTCTTAAAAATAGAATGGAATCAATCACCCCCATTGATGACTCAACCTCCGGCAAACATCTATAAAAGGATCTCTCATCCAAGAGATCAGGGAGGCTGAATTATTCTGAGTTGTAAAGAAGTGCTGCTAGTTTTAGTATTGAGGTGAGAGCATTGTGTCATTGTTGGTGTGTTCTTGCTGATTCATGAGGTGAAGAAGGCTTGAAGCTGGAAGGATGGCGTTGGATCAGACTCTTTATGGGTTGTAATTCTCCTTGATATCATTAAAGTTCTTCAAGATTTTTCCCAATTGATTGTGTTAACTGTAAATGCATTCATTTGTTTATCATATTTCTAATTCTATGATGTTTATGCTGTGATGGATCTTTTTGCTTTGATAGGTATTTGTTTCTGTAGCTGTGCAGATACTCTCCAAGTGTGTTAAGTATAGGGAGGAGTTACGGGATTGGACAAAGGAGAGGGAGATCAAGTGAGGATTCAAACGAAAGTTACAAGTTGGTATTTCATAATCTCTTTCTTATTTGTCACGCAAGGAAATATATTGAATTGCTTTGACTGTTGTTTCTAGGTTAGCTACCAAACCTAGAGGGTTAGTCGTTCGAAAAGACACTAATTTTCTCGGAAACACTTTGGCTTCAAGATCTTTATTAAAAGAAGAGTGTTGTAGGAGGTCTAAGAAAATTATCTTTTGATGTTGTGACCTAAATGGTGCAAGAATAAACCAGAATTTGGAACGTGAACCTTTACCATTTTGTTTAATTTGTTTCCTCATAGGTTTAAGCTCAGAGGTCTCCATGTCAAATGATTAAGTTTGATAGGATTATTTTTCTGGATCTGAAGTAGTTGGATCTTTATTGGCCTAGTTATCTCACTGGACACCTGTGGCATGATTTGATTTTCTTTGACACAAATTGTTTCAAATATGCTAGGCATTAACAAAATCAATATAGAGAATGCAATTGCAGAGGATTGTGTAAAAACTCTAAAAGCCCTGTATATTTGTAGTTTTCAAATGTTTTCTTTAATGGACTTGGTACTAGACCACATATTTGTTGGAGAATGTAACTACATTCGGTCTTCATAATGACCTTTGTAAACATGATATTGTGTATTTTGTATATAAAAAGAGAAAATGATTTTTTATTTATCAAAGCATGGGTTTCATGCTCACGTCTAGGTAAAAGCATTTTCTTCATGCTTTTTAGGATTTCTAGGTCAAGGAAGTTTTTTTGTCATGTATTATAGTCTCATTTGGACTCATTGTAACAAAATAAAATAATTATTTTTGAGTCAAAAAGGTTAATTTATCATCCAAGACCAAGTCGGCCCTGACAAGGACAAGTCAGCCCAAAGGAAGGTTATTCAACCTCACAAGTAGGCTATAAATAAGAAGGACTTCGACTCATTTGAGGCACACTCTCACAACAAGTTCGATCTAAAATTAAAGAAGAAGAAAAACAAGTGCAAAGGGCAAGAAAGCAAGGATAAAATAATGTAAACTTTGAAACGAGAACGGATATGATTACCCGTTTCATTGAGGTAGCAAAAAAGTGACCTGACTTTGAAAAGTGGTGATGCAGAATACACATATCTTTTTAAGCATAGTTTTTGACACTTTTTTTTATGTACATTAGTTTTTAGAACGTCATGAGTGTCATGTGTCCAACTGCCACATCATCATCCATACATGCCATGTCACTATTGACGTTAGCTACCCTGTTAGCTCTGAAGACCAATCAGAAGCCGCCACGTGGCCCCCAGGAGGATAGAGAAAGAGGCCTTCCAAGCCCTATTTTTCCATGCTTTCCTTTGTATTTAAAAACTGACCCTCCCCTACGATTTAGTAGTAAATCACAAAATCAACAGTTTCCATTGTTTTGGAGCTGCGACCCTCGCCGATCATCGATCGTTGATGCCATGTGGATGAGAAAGAAAGGGGAGGCCCGACCCTTTTTTTGCAAAACATTTCCTTTGTATTTGGTTTTCTTGCCCCCTGATGATTTAACACTAAAGCCCAGTTCTTTGACAATTCTTGCGATATTGACATTTGGTGATTGTTCTGGCCCTGTGCTAGTGTGCACCCCTTCACGCATGTGATTGCCAATTTTTGATATTGATGCTCGAACTTGAAACCCACTGATAAAACATTCCTTCTGGACCCGGGATGCATTCAATAGCTGATTTGCGATGAATGTTCCGCCTGAACTCGTCGACTACCGATATGAGATATCGACGGATCACCATTCTAGCAACCCACTAGTATTCCTTGCCCTCCAGAAAGCCCAATCAATGATTGCGATTTGTCCTTGGGTCTTGATTGCGATTTACCCTACATACTTAGCCATTTTCTTGGTTTGTTGGGCTTTTCCAAGGTGGACCTTAAAAATGCTTTATCTTCTGATACAAGAGTCCATTTTTGGACTTCTATATACCATTGGAAAGCTCTTTCCAAGCATGATGCAATGGAGAGGGTCTAATCTAGCTTTGATAGCTTCTGTGGTCCAAAAATTAGCATCAAACATAACTGCTATTTTTCTTTTGAAGCATCTAGTGATTGAAAAAGCAATGGTTGACAACATGAGCCATGTAGGATATGGATGACCTAATGTGGGAAACATATCCTTTCTTATTTGTTGAGTAAAGAAAATGTAAAACACGTTGTAAATGATGTACAAAGCTTAGTGTATAAAGCTACATAACAAAAAATGCTTGATCTAAAACATGTTTTGTTGTATATGGTTGTTGAACACCGAGGACGATGTTAACCCCTAAGGGGGAGGGGATTGTGACATCCCCTAGTTAATAGTTCACTCATAGTAAATAATCTTAATTATTTTGAACGACTGAGAAAGGGAAACAAATTCCAATGCTTGAGGATGGAGAATGCTTGAGGGAATGTTGTTTTAAATACCAGTCTTGGTTGGTTGAAAGGACCTTAATGGGATGATTGTGCAATGATTTTAACCAACAAGAAAAGGAAAGGCCCAAGTGTCCTTAGCCTCTAACAACAAGCAAGAAAGGAAAAAGTATTATGTATTGGAATGGGTTGCAATGTCCAAGGAATGGATTACATGGAAACCTGGAAAAGAATGGACGATTGGTCAACTAGGGAAAATGTTCATTCATACACTTGTTCTCTCTCATGGGGAAGCACAAGAATATGCAAAGAGAACCAATTCTCTCACTGAGGCTTGCATGTAGAAGAAGTGGACCAGAGAGTGCAACACGATCACAAATAAGGCAACAACTAGAATTTGTTGTTGTTAAGCATTAGAGAGATTAAAATCCAGCTGAAGAATCCTCATAGAGGCTTGCTGGGTGAAATCATTATAGAGATAAGTGGCTTTCCTAAAGGTTCAAGAACCACTGGAAGTTTTTGAATTGATGAACCATTGGCTAGGAGAGAAGTACCAAGGTATTTGGGGAGCTGATGAAACACCGAGTAATGAAAACTATGGTGCTTGCTCTCATTGATGAATTATCTGGTAAATATGGCTTCTATGCTCTTATAATAGCTTATCCACTAATGATCGTTCCTTATTTGTGGACTCCTCCTGAAAGTGAGTTGAATTATTTTTATTGTAGTATCCTAGCATGGATCTTTATTATGTATAAAAAAGTTAGCGGCCTTGTAGTGTTTTGTTTCAGTTGTTTATTGGTTTAATTTTTCCCTCAGAAAGAACTCATCCTCAAGCTTTGGAATTTGGCTCAAGGGTGACTACTACAAGTAATAGTGGCTATATCTCGTTGACAGTGTCTTTAATCGTCTTAATATTAATGAATATACACAGTCAGTTTAATTGTAAATCGAGGCTAGTAAAATTGTGAGACGCTCAATGTTACATGCAAAAGAGAAAAATCTTCCCACTTATTATGACAAACTAAGAAAAAAATATAAGGGTTGGTGGTCTCATCAAAGGAATCAACCTAATGTTGCAATTCAGTTATCTGGCACCTCGGTAACCTAAACTCACAATAGGCAAGCTTTATGTCACCAAATATTGACAAGGTAATTATAAAATTTATTTATTCTACAATTTTGTAGCAAGTGATTGTTTATGGCCTTTCAAATGAGACTTAACACTCCCTTTTAAAAGAAAACCATTAAAAAAAACCATCAAAAGGAAACTTTACATGAATGAAAAGAAAATAAAATGAAACATTAACTATTCTAACTCACTAACGCACATATGTATTGAAACTTTGAAAGAATGAATATATATATATTATATATATATTATATATAATATATATATATATATAATCTATAATATATATATATATATATATATATAATACTTATATACTTATTCTTTCGAAGTTTTCAATACATATGTGCGCTAATGAGTTAGAATAGTTAATGTTTCATTTTATTTTATTTTCTATATATATATATATATATATATAACGATACCAACTAATGCATATATAAATGAAACAAAGAAATGAACTATGGCACCAAACTGCGCCTTGAGTGGGCCCAACTCAAGGCTCGGTCAGTGTCTATAAACTCTTTACTACTTCAACACAACAAAATACACGAGCCTATATATGCATACTAGGACACATATTTATAGTCATAATAGTAGTAATATCAGTGTTTGCGCTCTGAGCGCTTACTCTTTATATAAGAGTCTACAAATTCTCATTAAACACAGAAAGAGGTTCTATCTATTTATGAAATATTGATTAAAAATAAAAATAACCATTGGTTATAGTCATATATTAAAATTAGTCTTATCTCGAATAACTTTTCAATTCTTGTCCTGAAAGCATATGATATGTTGCACATTTCAATGGGTCTCCAGGGCCAAATTTGACACTTAGAGCAAGTTGATCTCCCAAAATCCCATGAACTATTAAATACCAACATCTTGATCATGGTGATAGCCATGAATGTAGTTGTAACATCCCAAAATATTTGTTGCTTATTGGGATCCCAAGGAACTTCGACTATCACTAAACTACAAACTTCAGATGATGTCAATAAGGTGTAGAGGTTTTTCACGTGGTTTGGTGACCAAACTACTATTTCAAAATCTTCAGAGATCCAACAATAATATCCTCCTATCCATTTCAAATTGCAACCATATATTCTGGCATTACAACTTGCACTCAACTGATATACAATTAATCCACGAGTGTATCCACTTGGAATTTGACTATATCTATGACCTGTGGGCTTTGGTAAAAATGATAGTATACAAAACGCTCATGAATATCATCCTGTCAGGATATAACCAAAGTATGCAAAACCATATATGATTATGTAGTCAAGCACTTATAATATAAATCAGTAGCTTGAACCTTTTCATCACAAACCATGCACACACACACACACACACACACACACACACACACACACACACACACACACACACACACACAAATATATAAACTACAATGTGATTATATCCTACTCAACCAAACAAACCTATGTTTTTATTTCGATAAACCTTCGAGTTACTTAATTTCAAACAAAAGGGACAAGGTACTGAAACAAATTAACACACATATACTTGTGATAATAAATAGAAAAGAAAAAAAAAAAATCGCGGACAGGAGCTCTGGCGATCTCTGACCTAGCGCGCCTGCACCTGCACCTGCTCTCCAGGCCCTACCTGGCAGGGCCGCTGCCACCCTTCCTGATCTCTCATTGACCTGTTCGTTCCCTCGACACCTTCATTGGCCCTTCGCTGCTTCCTGCCCCCGTTGGGGCCCAGCCTGCCTCGCGCTGACCCTCCTTCGCTATTCTTTGCTGGCCATTCATTATTTGAATGGCCGAGCTCGCCCCTCCCCCTCCAGGCTCTGAGAACCATGAGGAAATTTTCGCTTCTCTTTCTCTGACTCAGCCATCTCCAGAACTCGTCCCACAGTGACCAAGTTCATTAAAAAACTTGATGAAATCCCTGAGGTGAATCTCCCTCCATCCCTTCCAAGGAAGTCCGCAATCATCCTCGCTGAAAGAGGGCTAGTAGGTCAGTTCACTGGTCTCTGGCCCTCCCCGAGATCAGTCTAGAAATAGGTTGAGCGCAACTGGAGCGCGATGATACAAGGGAAGATAGCCATCAGATTCTGCGGTCGAGGTTATTTCACCTTCCTCTTCGAATCAAAAGAAGACAAGAATCTCATATTCAGAAATGGCCCCTACTTCATGGACTCAAGAGGCCTGTACTTGAACAAATGGACCCCGGAATTTGATCCGAAAATTGATATCCCAAACGCTGTTCCAGTTTGGGTCCGACTCCCTCATCTGCCACTCCACTGCTGGGGAGACAAATCAATAAAGACAATAGAGAATGCAGTAGGCAAATACATCGACAGATCAGAGCCAAGGGAGAACATGCATGCATGCGCAAGGATCTGCGTGGAAGTAGATCTAGGGAAAGGCCTGACGGAAGCCATCAAGATCAAGGTAGATCAATGGACGCACATCCAGCAGCTGGACTATGAGCAGCTCCCCTTCAAATGTAAGGTATGTCACGAGTATGGTCATTTCGCCAATAGATGTAGTAAGTTAAAATCAAATGAATCAACTGATAATGAGGAAAATCCTGAAGGCTCTTGGGAACCAGTAAAAAGGAGAAAACCTCCCCCCCCCCAAGGTCCCAGTTCAAAAACCCCTTCTGATCCCCTCCCTTACCCTCCTCCCCCTCCTCTTAGCTCAACTCCTCCCTCAACCTCCAACCCCTTCGAATCCTTGTCCGTCGAATATCCTTCTTCCCCTCCATCTTCCCCCCGAGCACCTCCCTCTCCCACTCGCATGATCACTCTCCCTTCCCCTCCTCCAACCACAGATATAATCCTAACTAGAAACAAAATGAAAGAAGCCAATCAATCCACAGATCCTCCGAGAAAAGCTGGTCGAAAATCAAACAAAGAGATCATATATGAAACAGCTGCAAAAGAGATGGCAACGAGAACACAGCAACCAATGGACTCATACCTAGGCAAGCTGAAAGGAAGTGGAGAAAAGGAAAAGGAGAGGAGTGGTGCTAACCCAACCAACGGTAAATAATGATCTTGGTCTCTTGGAACTGTAGGGGGATGGGCTCTCCCTTAAAACTAAAAGCAATCAGGGATTTATTAAAACAGGAGCAGCTGGATCTCCTTCTCATCCAGGAGACCAAAATTTCGGCACAAGACTTTCAACACCAAAGCCAAAACTTCAAAAAATTCACTGGGGTATCAACAGGCTCATAAGGTGCCTCAGGAGGAATAGGAACAATGTGGAACAAGAATAAATGGGAAATCACCAATTCTCAATTTTGCAACTGGTGGGTTAGAACGGACCTGAAAAACAAAGGATCTCAGGAAATCTATTACATATACAACATATATGCTCCAAATCACCATAGGGACAAAGGCCGCTGCTGGGAAACAATATCCTCAGACCTTCAATCTGTGCAAAACAGGAACATAATTATTGGGGGAGATCTGAATTTAATAAGAAACGTGGAGGAAAAACTGGGAGGAAACTACCACGTAGACCCTTCGAGAGACATGCTAGAATCCATAATCCAACTTCACAACTTGATGGACATTCCCCTATCCAATGGAAAATATACATGGAGCAATAAAAGGACTGGCTTATTTAATATAAAAGAGAGACTGGACAGATTTCTACTTCAAGAAGGAATCGCTACAAGTTTCCAGTCCATCAAGAGTCATTTAATCCATGCCTCGGCCTCTGATCATAAACCTGTGATCCTAAATTTGGACAAAGGCAGAAATCTGGGACCTCTTCCTTTCAAGTACAACAAAATTTGGGACCTGCAAGAAGATTTTCGCACCCTCATCAAAAATCAGTGGGCCAAGGAAGTCAACGGGTCGCCTTACTTCGTATGGTGGGAAACAAAGTTAAAAGTGCTGAGATCAGTTATCAAACAGTGGGCAAAAGAAGCAGCGATCATGGAGAACAAAAAAAATCGGACTTACTCTTGAAGATGGAGCAGTGGAATAAGGCCAAAGAAAATATCCAATACACAAGTGAAGATTTAGACTATGAAAAAGAAATGTACAGAGAACTCTATCGCCAGAACAGAGCTGAGGAAGAGGACCAAAGACAGAAATCCCGTTGTCTTTGGCTGAAAGCTGGAGACAAAAACACTTCTTTTTTTCATAACAATATAAAGCTCAGGAGAGCTGGAAACCAGATAGACAAAATAGAGGTAGAGGGAAAACAGCTCAGTGACCAAGAGGAAATCAAGGAAGTAGCTCACAACCACTTCAAAACTCTCCTCTCTATTTCTCCTCAGAAAACGAACAACTTCAAATTCCTCAGCGCAATAGAGAGCAAAATCTCAGATGCTTAGAACAAAGAAATGGATCAGGACATCACAGAAGAGGAAATCCACGCAACAACCTTCAGTATGCAGCAGGACAAGGCCCCGAGACCGGATGGCTTCACGGTTGCCTTCTATCGAAATCATTGGGAAACAATCAAAAAAGATTTTGTGCGGATAGTCAAGAATGTGTTCCAAAATCACAAGATGGGAGAAAATACCAAGTCTTCGCACATAGCTCTTATCCCCAAGGAAATGAATCCTCTCTCCTTTGACAGATTCCGCCCCATATCCCTCTGCAACGTCTCTTACAAGATTGTAACCAAAATTCTAGTCGATAGGCTCAAAAAACTTCTTCCTCACTTAATATCTGAGAACCAGGGAGGTTTTGTTCCAAGAAGGAAAATCACCGACAATGTCATCCTCATTCAAGAAGCCATTCACAGCAGCTTCAACAGAGGGGAAAGAGGAATGATAATGAAACTGGACATGACAAACACCTTTGACAAAGTTGACCACTCCTTCTTAAAAGAAACTCTCAAAAGATTCAGGATCTCCAAAAACTTCATAAGTATTATCAACGGGTGCATCTCCAACCCTTGGACTGCTCCTTTGATCAATGGTCGCCCTAGCAACTATTTTAGAAGCTCTAGAGGGTTGAGACAAGGCTGCCCCCTCTCCCCCTTCTTATTCATTATTATTGCTGAGACTCTGAGTATTCATTTAGAAAATCTTCGAAGACAAAAAGAGATCACTGGTATCCGGATTGAAAGAGGGACCAAAGAGATTAATCATTTGCTCTTCGCGGATGACACTCTTCTCATTGGGGGCGCCTCCAGTCTAATGACAAAGAGATTCAAGAAAGTGCTGGATGCTTTCTTAGCAGCTTCAGGAGGAAAGCTGAACAATAGAAAATGCAAGATCTATACATGGAATGTCCCTCTCCAAATCCAACAAAAGATATCCCTGATCCTGGATATTCCGGTGCAAAGGAACTGGAGTTTCTTCTCTTATATAGGCCCGCCTCTTGCTAAGGAAACAGTCAAGGCAGAAATTTGGGTCAAACACATTGAAGAATGAGAGGCCTTCTTCAAAGTTGGGGAGTCTCTTGGCTGAACCTGGCAGGCAGAGTGATCCTTGTCAAGGCTATCCTCTCAGCTCTCCCAATCTACCAATATGCGGTCATCATGGCTCCGGCAAGCATCCATAAACACATGGAAATCATCCTCCGAAGTTTCCTTTGGCAGGGAGGAAAACAAGAGACCAAGAAATTTAGTCTTGTTAAATGGGATCAGGTAACCTTACCATATGAAAAAGGTGGTCTATCTATCAAAATTCCAAGCCTCTCCAATTGGGCCTTGGGATTTAAACTGATTTGGAGAATTCTAACTGGCAAAGGTTCGTGGTGGGTGGAGGTCATGAAAAGGAAATACCTCAGTGGTCCAAACTCAAACCTCCTCTCCGAGCCAATAGTGGAAAGACCCTGCACCCCAGTGTGGAAACTTATCAAAAAAGTGCTCCCACAATTCAGAGAAAAGACATCCAAATTCCATGGAAATGGTAAGAACATCAATATTTGGTCAGACAGAATCATGGGCTCTAAGCCAAGGAATCTTCTTCAAGATTTTCGACCTCTCCAGATTTGGATGGACGAAAGAAACTTAACTACCTTGTTTGACATTTCAACTTGGAACCAGAACATCTGGCAAGATTGGAAAGATCTTAATCTCCCCATCGATCTCAGGGACCTCTGGTCCAATCTCAAGTGCTCTCTCTCTGGTTCTGCGCCTACAAATTCAGGGGTAAAAGATAGGTATATTTGGGATTCGAGCGGAGGCAACTTCACGGTTAAAGAGGGGTACAAAATTCTACAGGAAACTACTCAAATGGAAAACTGGAATCTCCACACAACTGCTTGGAAATCGGAGTGTCTACCAAAGATTAAACATTTTAATTGGACACTCCTCAAAGGAAAGACCCTCACTGCTGAGAATCTAAGGAAAAGAGGAATTCAGGGTCCCTCAAGATGCTGCTTCTGCTACGCAGAGGAGGAATGCATACAGCATATCTTCCTCCTCTGTCCCTTCGCCCAAAGCTGTTGGAAACAAGTGATAAACCCCATGACAATCAGCGAAAGCTTCGATCAGATCTCCTCTCTTCAGAAAAACTGGGGGAAATGTTATCCCTTTCCCAAAAAAGGAAAACACAATATCAACCGACTGTGGAAATGCATTCCAGCCACTCTATGTTGGAAAATATGGTTAGCTAGGCATAACTATGTCTTCAACAAAAAAAAGCATTCCATTGTCAACATCCTAGCTAAAACAATAGCCATCATCTCAGAAACAATTAGCACCAACCTCATCGCTCTCCCAGATCAGTCAAGTTGGCAACATGCAGAGATTGAATGGTACAACAAATTTAGCTTCAGTTACACCAACATTCAACACCCCCAAACAAAAGCTCACAAGAAGAGGATTCACTGGAAACTCAGAGGATCCAAGGAAGAGGTCAATCAGTGGATTTCAGATCAGAAGCGCCCTACTTTACATTTTGACGGAGCCTCCAAGAACAACCTAGGGAAAGCTGGAGCTGGAGGCATCATTAAAAATCACAAAGGAGAAACTATTGTAAGCTACGAATGGGGATTGGGAAAAGCCTCTAACAATGTGGCTGAAGCATACAGCCTCCTTCTCGGCACCTCCATTCTAAATAGGCTGGAAATAAAAAATCCTATCATCATGGGGGACTCTGCCATCATCATTGCAGCCTTGGTCTTAGGAGCATACTTCAACAAAGCCATTCTCAGCAACATAAAGCTCAGGATCCAGCACAATATCAGAACTTTGGGCGAAACGACGTTTAAGCATGTCTTAAGGAAAAACAATACAACAGCGGATTTTTTTGCCTCCAAAGCCGTCAGCAGGCCGAGTGGACAAATTAGGGAGAATGATCATCTCTATGACAAAGCAATCCCTTAGCAGATCTGCTGGCCCGACATCTCTTCAGAAACACAACTCCAGTACGTCTCAGAACCCAAGTCATCTCAGTTATTGATCCGGATTTAAACAGGAACGCAACAAATTACAGAGATAACCATATACACAAAGATGCAGTGGAAATAATACTTCATTTCATTAATGGAAAATACTGAAACATGCTTACAATCAGAAATGGAATAAACTAGCTAGGGCGATGGTAGCTTATCTCTGAGAAGAGATGTGATGGCTACATGCCTCTGAACTGTGTTACAATGAGGCTCGAAGGCCTATTTATTGTTGAGAAACAATGAAAAACCCTTAACATTCCAAAACCTAACCCTAGGAGATGAAACGCCAAACTGTGGGCCCCGTTTGGGGGTAAGTTGGTACATCAACTTCCCGGGGTCGTAACTTTAGCATATGATCTCCGTTTGACGCGTACCATAGCTCATTAGAAAGATCTATTCGAGCACTATCATTGTTGGAA
>APFE030151433.1:68717-85485 GCA_000404065.3 Pinus taeda | reverse complement strand
GTGGTAGGAGTTGTACATACTTTGACGCTGACTTCGGGTCGGCTAAGACTGGTTTGGGACCAGTGGTACATACTCCGAGACTGACTTCGTGTCAGTGCAGGACTGGTCTGGGACCAGTGAGAGTCGTACATACTATGATGCTAACTTCGGGTCTGTTGAGACTGGTCTGGGACCAGTAGTACACTCTCTGAGCCTGCGGTACTGGTCTGGGACCAGTGAGAGTCGTACATACTATGACGCTGACTTCGAGTTGCTTGAGACTAGTCTGGGACTAGTGGTACGAACTCTGAGACTGACTTCGGCTCAGTGGAGAATGGTATGAGACATTCTCGATCAATTCTTCTTCTTCATAGTTCAGCAGAGCTGAGTTGAGCAGAGCAGAGCTAGCAGAGCCAACAGAGCAGAGCTAGCAGAGCCAGCAAAGCAGAGCTAGCAGAGCCAGCAGAGCAGAGTTAGTAGAGCCAGCATAGCTGAGCAGTGCAGAGCTAGCAGAGCCGAGCAGAGCAGAGCAAAGCAGAGTTGGGCAGAGCAGTGCAGGGCACTGACGGCCGAGATAGTACAGTCGGACTTATGGATCACTGGATGGAGTTCTCCCTAGTTGAGAGGGAGTGTTAAATTGGCAACTAGGGCCAAACTCCATGTGGGTTGGCTTATTTATGGCAGCTGATATTTTATTGGATCCTTCGTCGAGAGGTGTAGGATTGATCCAAAGATCATCCAATTCCGATAAGTATTTATGGAGATATGAATTAATTTTGATTATGGAATTATTATCAAGCCGACCAGCAACTTGAGTAGGCTCAAAAGTCCAATAGACATGTCTATTCATCATCTTCGTTTTAGTATAAATAGAAGAGGATTTAAAGTAATTTGTACTCACATACTCTTCATGTGATCTTCTCCTCTCCACGTCTTGGGTTTTTGGTGAAGGAGAGTCACATAGAGGATACGCTGGCCTATATACAAATGATACCCTAAAATGCAGAAGCCCTAGAAACAGTCATGGAGAAGTCTAAACACAGCAAGAAGAAGGGTCTATCCACAACCGCAGTTAAGGAAGATCTTACCATACCCTAAACGTAGTTAAGAGAGGCATTTCTATGCTGTCCAAGAAGCCCTAATGCACTGTCAATGGAGCAGTGCTACGCTGTCCAGGAAGCTTCAATAATGCAGCTAGGAAAGAGGCATTTCTACGCTGTCCAGGAAGCTTCTATAATGTAGCTAGGAAAGGTTTTAATGCAGTCAAAGGAAGTCCTTAAAGACCCTAACCGCAGGTCTAGAAGAGACCTTAACCGCAGCATCAAGAGACCTAATTGGCAGCCACCATTTGCAGTCATATTTGCTGTCATGAAAGAGCATTATATGCAGCTCTATTAACCGTAGAAGAAGAGGCCCTAATCAGCAGCATATAAAGACTTAAGACACAGAAAGAAGAGTGGACTTATGCCTCAGCAAAAGGAAGTATCTCAGGGTTAAAGTCACATACCTGTAGCTGACAGCGTGGACTCTGTTGGGCATGTTCAAGATCTCAGTTTGCTGGACAGAAGTATCCACTGTAAAGAGGAGCCTAAATGTGGTTGCTTAATGAATGATGCACAGGCAGCATGTTAATGAATGATGCACAGGCAGCATGCTAATGAATGATGCACAGGCAGCATGTTAAAGAATGATGCATAGGCAGCATGTTAATGAATGGTGCACAGGCAGCATGATAATGAATGATGCACAGGCAGCATGATGACATGCACATTAGCAAGGGTAGCATGATGATCATGATATATGGGTAGCGTGATTTATGAGATCATGAGACAGCATGATGGTGCAACACAATCAGGGGCAGCAAATGGACGAGATGCAAAACAATGATAGGTGAAGGAGTCACCTTGAGAATCAGTTGAAGCAGAATGTCTTCAACTGATCTCATCATGATACGAAATGATCTATGCTAGATCTAGATAAGTCAAAGTATTGACTTCTGTTGAAAATGTACTCTCTCTCTCTTTCTCTTCTGAACTTTGAAGATAAAAGAAGATTTGATCAAAGGGTTTCCCCACACAATGTGGGGTTTGTCCCTGGCTCGCGCCATATCTTGTGTCCTCTTGTCTTGGCTTGTCTTCTGCGTTTTATATTTATGTTCTATTTGCAGTTTATCATAATGCTGATGTGATTGCTAACTGTGAAAATTTAAATAAATTGCTCTAGCATAGAAAATACCTAAACTTTACACTATTCCTTTGGGAGAAATGGATTCAAGAAGATTTCAATGATTATAATGGGTTCATTCAGTCAAGGAGGCCTCTAGAACAATTTCGCACGGCAATTAGGGCATGGGAAAAACTGCTTCAAGGTCTTTATACTTCAATGTGAAATATGTGATGACTTGTCAAGATAAATTTCAATAAAATATATCTAGGAACATTCACTTATTCAAACATGGCCCATAACATGATGCAATGCTAATAAAGACAAATTTATACCTTTTTACCAAAGAAAAGTAGCAAAATTTCAGCCTAGTATAGTGAAAATCCCAACATCATTTATGTGACATAGAAAAGAATAAAAAAATAGCATTAAAGGAGCACTTACATGTGAGAACAAGTATATCCAATCATCATATGGCAATATAGAAGCTCCAAGACAAAAATGAAGATATCCAAACATCAAAATTCATCCATCCATCCAATTTCGTCCTCCAAAGAGAATAGGAAAAATCTCACAAGAGAATATGATCAATCAAAGTGATGATGAGAGAACGAATCAACTTATCATCTATTTATACAATGTCTAATGAATTTGATTTAGCTTATTTTGGCCTAATTTAGCCACTAGAATAAAATAATGTGCAAAATAACAAGTACTTTTGGTGACAAACCCACCAAACTAGCTCAATAACAAAGGATTAAGCCTCTCAGGAGGGTTGAATGATCAATAACATGTGTCTTTGGGCCTTAGAGGAGGCATAATGAAGTCCTTAGGTGCCATCATGTGAAATAGGACTCCCATAAGTACTGGACAAGGGGTTGGTCCCTTGTTCTCCAAGTAATAAACATGTGATGCTTCCAAATGGATGTGGGGCACACAAGTGTCCCCATGGTTCTCCAAACAAATTGAAGATGCCTCTAGACCATCTGCAAGGGCTAGAATGATGGTATAGGTGATGCTACATCATCATATAGATCCTGGATTATCTGCCAAGTGTATGGTGTAGCTATGGAACTGGCTGGGCATGGTGCACTAGGTGCTTCTTCCTTTTCTAATAGGTGAACCACGAGAAACTCTGAATGACTCTGGGGATCCATGGAATGCTATCTGCTGCTATGGAGGCCCATGGCTATCTACACATACCCTACATGTTCCAATGTGGCCCTTTGGAGGGTTAGGACCCCGTATAGGGAGACCAAACCCAAAATGGAGACCATCTATAATCTTGCATAAGATCCAATGCATCCCCTTGGTCTCTAGTACACCAAGTCATTAAAGGAATCAAGTAAAAGAGTTTACAAACTATGGAAAACAGGTGGGCACTTCATAATGGCATGCCCTTCCATAGTGGGCTTTGGCATGTGCAAATGTCTCCAAGCGCAAAGGCGGGTTACCCAAGCACCCTATTAGGTGGTTTTTGCTTCTAAAGGGGGTGGTTTTTCCATGATACATCCTTCAAATGGTGGTGGGATGTGATAAAGTGATGGAACAGAGTAGGGGATAAAGGGCCTAGGTCACATGCCATGGTGCAAAGATAGCTAAAGAAAGGGAAGCCCATACTTGGGTAAATGATGTGTAGGAGGGAGCAATCATGGTACAGGATTTACTCCGACCTTGATTTTTCCACCCTTATTCATATACCTTTTTCCTTTTATGATTTTTCTTTGATTAACTACTCGGGGCTCAAAGGAATGAGAGCATGATGCGTAAAGTATAACAGTGGATACCCCCTTTAAGGTGGGGTAGTTCATTGCCCACCACAGGTTGGGACAATCATGGGTTCCTGTGTTGATTTGGGATAGCATTAGATGTGCTCTAGCAACGAAATTTGGTGGAGAGGTTGGGGCACATGAGATCTCTAATACCCAGAAAGGGTTTGGGTAGATTCTAAACAGTTTAGGAGATATTAAAATAATTAATATTTTTAATGGAATCCCTAAGTCTAAATTTAAGGAAAATAAAATATCAATGTGTATTAATATGAAACTGTGTTAGAATGGTCCAAAAGACATGGATTAAACCAGATCTAATGTTAAAATTGGCAACTAGGGCCAAACTTCATGCTGGTCATCTTATTCATGGCTGATAATATTTTTATTAGATTCCTATTGCTGAGAGGTGTAGGATTGATCTAAAGATCATCCAATTCCGATAAGTATTTATGGAGATATGAATTTATTTTGATTATGGAATTATTATCAAGCCGACCTACACTCAAGTAGGCTCAGAACCCCAATAGTCACATCTATTCAAACATCAACAGTTGTGTATAAATACAGGAGGATTTTTCCTCATTTGCACTCACCCATCTCATCACATCTCTCTCTCTCTCTCCTGCGCAGAAAAGAGGCTCTTCTCTACTGTGCAGAAAAGACACTCCTTCTCACTTAGTTTGAAGGAAGCTTCTGAAACTAAAGTTGCAACTGCCGATCCAAAATTTGACTAGCGTGGACCATCAAACCTCCTCTTCTGAACTGCACCGTAGGTTCATCTGGACCTCCTCTGAAGGCTGCAAGTTTTGGTGGTGGAATCAAGTCGATCCGATGGTCGGTTTGCGAGATATCGACTGCCCTAGTTTGAAGGAAGCTGCTGAAACTGAAGCTGCAACTACAGATCCAAACTTTGACCAGCGTGGACCATCAAACCTCCTCTTTTGAACTGCGTTGTAGGTTCATCTGGACCTCCTCTGAAGGCCACAACTTTTGGTGGTGGAATCAAGCCGATCCGACGGGTGGTTTGCGAGAAATCGACTGCCATAGTTTTGATGATGAAGCTGCTAATGCTGATGTTGCTGATCTAGGGTTTGCTACTTCTGATATAAATCAAATTTATTGTACTATTTCTCTCTGCTGAATTATTGAAAATAAAAGAAGATTTAATCAAAGGGTTTCCCCACACATTGTGGGGTTTGTCCCTGGTTAGGTGCCACATCTTGTGTCTCTTGTCTTGGCTTGTTTTCTGTTGATCGTTTAATGTTCTATCTGCACTTTACTTATGCACATGTGATTGTTAATCTATGAATAATAATAAGTAAGAAAAGAAAAATGCTCTAAGCATAGAACATACCATAACTTAACATGGTATCGGAGTTGAGGTGAAGACAAAGCCCGAGCAAGAGCAAGAGAAATCATCGAAGAGAAGATTGGCAAGGCTATCCTAAAAGAACTATGGGGTCCTCATCACTCTTTCCTGCAAAGGACAAGCTCCGTGAGAAAGCTGACTATCACAGATTGAAGATGTCTATCGATCTAACCTTAGAAGATTAAGGAGTGTTGGACCATGTGAGGGGAAATATTGTTGAGCCTCCATCAAATGCATCCGCTGTTGCCAGGAAAAAATGGAAAACCAGAGAAGTCAAAGAAAAGAAGATCTTCGGGGACTCTATTGACAAGCGCTTGGTGGCCTAAATCTCTGACCTGGACATCTCCAAGGAAATATACGATAGACTGGTGAGTTTATTTAAATTTAATGATGCAAATCAAGTCTAGTTTCTTAGAAATAAGTTGAAGGAAATTAAGAAGGGAAAAGATGAGAGTATGCTAGCATATTTTTTAAGAATCATTGAGATCAGGAACGATCTCCTATCTATTGGGGAGACTATTACTGATAGGGAAATGGCACTCACGACTCTTGGAGGATTACCATCTGAATAGTACGTGTTCAGGACTACTCTTCTGAACAATAATGTAATCCCTGGTTTCAAGGAATTTATGGCTAGATGCATTTAAGAGGAAAAGGACGATGTTACATTTGTGATAATGCAGGTCACTATGAAAGGGAGTGCCTTGATAGAAGGGACTCACACTTGGACGATGATCAAAATCCCTCTCATGGTAATCAAAGGAATGACAAATCTAATAGCAGAGGTAAAAGGAGTGCTGGAAATCAAGGAAGAGGACAACCATTCAAGAAGGCTAGAAATTCGGATATATTATATGTAGAGGCTTGCTTTAAGAGGGAGGCTACTATACTCCTAAACAGAATGGTGTAGCAGAAGTTTTCGATGACCCATCTAAACATCATTTCATTGGGAAGTTCGGATCTAAGGGTGGAAGGAAAGGCGGATGCCTTGGTTGCAATAAGTTCAGCCATTATGAGGAGTGTCCAAATGGCAGGGACACGTCACTTGATGACATCTTCAAAAGAATGACAGGTAATGTAGTTCATTAAGTAAAATTGGTCGACTCTTCAAAGAAAACAAGGAACCCCAGGTATGAAGAATCAAATATTGTTTTTGATAAGATAAAAAAGTGTTATCTTGTATTGGCCCTCCTTCAGATTCTTTGGGAATCTGGCGTATTGATTGTAGTGCTTTAAGGCACTTTATCGGATAGAAGGGTGCATTCTCTAAATTGGTAGAGATGGAAACAATCATGGGATTACACTTGGAGCCGATGCCACCTATCTCGAAAAAGGAATGGAAGTCAAAGGTTTTATGGTGGCATTCGTCAATGGAAAGGCACGTGTTTGAAAATTGAATTCAAAAGGAGCATGAAAGTACATGTCTGATATGTACCGAAGGAAAATCTTACAAGGGGACCATTCCCCTCAGGTAGCAGGGCCACAAGTTTGGAACAACCGTGGAGTTTGAGATTCATGAACGGGAATCCCATGTATACAGGTGGAAGAAAGCCCCCTATGGCTTGAAGCAAAAACACCCCAGGCGTAGTATGAGAGGATTGATAATTGCTTGATGAAGCTGAGATTCACTAGGAGTGAAACCGATCCAAACCATTACCCGAAGGTTGTGGATGATAGACCTCTCATACCGAAACCTTATGCAGACAAACTATTTCTGACAAGTGCAAACCCTCTCATTTTCAGAAGTAAGAGGGAGTTGGATTCCAGACATATGTTTTACAGTTAGCATGGTGAGCTCATATTTGGTTGAGTCTCACTGGATTGGTGCCAAGAATCTTTTGAGATACCTTCAGGGCACAATCTATCATGGATCGAGATACACTGCCAGAAATATAAAAACTGCATGATTATTTGAATGCTGACTGGGCAGGCAGTGTGAAGGATCACTAGAGCACTTCTCAGTGTTGGTTCTCTTTGGATTCTGCTTCGATATTATGGGTGAGCAGGAAGTAGAAATCGGTTGTTATAAGTACCACCGAGACCGGATACATAACTATGAGTATGACCTCGTATGAAGTTGCCTGGTTGTGGAAACTCTTCATTGAGCACACATGATGAATATCACTGTGATTCTCTGTGACAACTAGAGATGGGATTCGAGTATTGAGGAATCTCGTATTCAATGATTGCTCCAACATATAGACATCAGATATTGCCTTATTTGGGATATGGTAAGTCGATGAGCAAGGAGGCTCCATCGCACTGAGATGATGTATAGGTTGCTACACTTTGTCAGAGCCCCAGGGAAAGATCATATTTGTGATTTTCCTAAACGACTTGGAGTCGTCGAGAGACTCTTGTAAAAGGGTCCTGCATGTTGCATACATTGAGCTCTGGGAGCTCTGGGGGATTGTGGCTCTTACTGGAACAACATACGACCACAGGGTGACTCACCCTCCCTTGGTGGTGCACACTATGGACAAGATGATTCGCTCTCTTATGGGACAAGATGATTCACTCTCTTGTGAGATAGGATGATTCGCTCTCCTGTGGACAGGATGATTCACTCTCCTGTGGACAAGATGATTTGCTCTCTTGTGGGACAAGATGATTCACTCTCTTGTGAGATAGGATGATTCGCTCTCCTATGGACAGGATGATTCGCTCTCCTGTGGACAAGATGATTCGCTCTCTTGTGGGACAAGATGATTCGCTCTCTTGTGAGACAGGATGATTCGCTCTCCTGTGGACAGGATGATTTGCTCTCCTGTGGACAAGATGATTCGCTCTCTTGTGGGACAAGATGATTCTCTCTTTTGTGGGATATGATGATTCACTCTCCATGTAGTAGGATGATTGGTTCTCCTGTGAGGTCTGGATGATGTGTTCTCCATGACGATTATGTAGCAGGATGGTTAGTTCTCCTGTGAGGTCTGGATGATGTGTTCTCCATGACGATTATGTAGCAAGCTGATTAGTTCTCCTATGAGGTCTAGATGATGTGTTCTCCATGATGATTATGTAGCAGGATGATTAGTTCTCCTGTGAGGCCTGGATGATGTGTTCTCCATGGTGACTGTGTAGCAGGATGATTAGTTCTCCTATGAGGACGGGATTGATTAAGTTCTCCTGTCAAGGCATCCTACCCATGTAGTCAGGGACTCATGGGAAGTACCTCTCATCTGATCAATGAGCAGGGAAATGAAGTTAGGGACCATAGTAGTACTGATGGACGCATCGCTGTATCTACTGTACTCCCTACACTAGGATGACATTCATTGATTTGGGATCAATGATACTAGTCTGGGACCAGTGGTAGGAGTGGTACCTACTATGATGCTGACTTTGGGTCGGTTGAGACTAGTTTGGGACCAGTGGTACGCACTCTGAGACTGACTTTGAGTTAGTGCAGTACTGGTCTGGGACCAGTAAGAATGATACATACTATGACGCTGTCTTCGGGTCGGTTGAGACTGGTTTGGGACCAGTGGTACACTCTGAGACTGAATTTGAGTCAATGGAGGATGATACTGGTCTAGGACCAGTGGCAGGAGTTGTACTCACTATGACGTTGACTTCGGGTTGGTTGAGACTGGTCTCGGACTAGTGATACATACTCTGAGACTGACTTTGAGTCAGTATGATACATCCTCGATCATTTCTTCTTCTTCATAATTCAAACAAAACCAGAGCAGAACAGAGCAGAGCAGTATAGATCAGTTCAGGGCAGAACAAGACAAAGCTGAATAGGCAAAATAAAACATAGCAGGGCAAGGGTCAGGCTGTACAGGGTAGTGCATTTGATGGATGAATAGTAGCGACCGACAGACAAATTGCAGATGAAGTTCTCCCTAGTTGAGAGGGAGTGTTAAAATTGGCAACTAGGGCCAAACTTCATGTGGGTCATCTCATTCATGGCTGATAATATTTTTATTAGATTCCTCTCGTCGAGAGGTGTAGGATTGATCTAAAGATCATCCGATTCCGATAAGTATTTATGAAGATATGAATTTATTTTGATTATGGAATTATTATCAAGCCGACCTACACTCATGTAGGCTCAGAAACCCAACAAACGCATCTATTCAAACATCAACATTTGTTTATAAATACAGGAGGATTTTTCATCATTTGCACTCACTCATCTCATCACATCCCTCTCTCTCTCCTACGCAGAAAAGAGGCTCTTCTCTACTGTGCAGAAAAGAGACTCTCTCTCACCTAGTTTGAAGGAAGATGCTGAAACTGAAGCTGCAACTGCAGATCCAAACTTTGACCAGTGTGGACCATCAAACCTCCTCTTTTGAACCGCGTCGTAGGTTCATCTGGACCTCTTTTAAAGGCTGCAACTTTTGGTGGTGGAATCAAGTCGATCCGACGGTCGGTTTGTGAGATATCGACTGCCCTAGTTTGAAGGAAACTGCTGAAACTGAAGCTGCAATTGCAGATCCAAACTTTGACCAGCGTGGACCATCAAACCTCCTCTTTTGAACTATGTTGTAGTTTCATCTGGACCTCCTCTGAAGGCCGCAACTTTTGGTGGTGGAATCAAGCCGATTCGACGATCGGTTTACGAGATATCGACTGCCCTAGTTTTAATGATGAAGCTGCTAATGCTAATGCTGCTGATCTAGGGTTTGCTACTGCTGATATAAATCAGATTTATTGTACTATTTATCTCTGCTGAATTATTGAAGATAAAAGAAGTTTTAATCAAAGGGTTTCCCCACACATTGTGGGGTTTGTCCCTGGCTAGCTGCCACATCTTGTGTCTCTTGTCTTGGCTTGTTTTCTGTGGATCTTTAATGTTCTATTTGCAATTTACTTATGCACATGTGATTGCTAATCTATGAATAATAATAAGTAAGAAAAATAAATTGTTGTAAGCATAGAACATACCATAACTTAACCTTAGCCGTTGATTAGAAACTTAATCTCGGCCGTTGATTTGTCAACGAGAAGAGTATAAGAGGAGGCTTGAGGGTCACTTGGAGGACACACTGAGTAAGACCAATCAGTTCAATTTCTGGAGCAGGGTTAGTTGAGAATATGAACTAGTGGTTTGGAGAGCAATTAGGAGGTAGCAAGTATGGAACGGAGAGATGGAGATCAGTGCAAAGGCAGAAGAGGCAGACGCAGGGGCCAGAGAAAGCCATGCAGGGGCAGCAGAGATTGCGCAGAGCCGGCAAGGCCTTCGTCATCCATGCAGAGGCTGTAGGAGTGATGCAGAAAGCCAGAGAGGTTGGGCAGAGCCTCAGTAGGCTGACGCAAAGGGTTTCAGGCTATGTTGCAGGAAACGTAGGGCAAGGGGGCGTTTTCATACGAAAATGGGTACGAAACGCTGAAACGTGTTTGTTACGGCCCTGAAACGCGTTTCGGGCCGTACTGCCACGTTTCACGAAACTGAAACGTGGCCAGTACAACGTGAAACGCGTTTCAGGACCGTACGACTCACGTTTCAGCTTTTTACTTGTGTTTAAAAAAAATTAGTTTGTTTTCTAATTTATTTTTAGGTTATCCTAGTGACTTCTAGTTGCTTCTAGATGCTTGTCTAAAGTTATAAAAGTGAATTTTTGCCCTAGTGTTGATATGCAGTTCATGGTAATGTTAAATTCTTAACATAAAAGTGATATTCTCCTTTATTTTTCATTTTCATCTTTTTACTTAAATTTTTAACATTACCATGAAATGACTCAGGATGTTTAAGAGTGGTTTCGCCCTCATTGGATTTCATATGGAGAAAGTAGAATTTTAGATCTCATTCAAAATCCAGCAGACTTATCTGTTTTTTAGGATTTCAGGATTAGGGAGATTCAATGTTTCCATTGGATTTTATCATGTACTAGGGTATGGAACTTGTATTTAATCAAGAGAACCAAGTCCTTTATGCAGGGGAGACTCCCAATAATGAAGAGCATGTAGGGTACTAGGGTATGAAACTTGTACTTAATCAAGAGCACTAAGGTCGTTCGACTATGTAGGAGGAGACTCCCAATCAAGCACGAGACAAGAAATTAGAAATTTCTCGTGGCTGATTTTGGATATTTCTATTTTCATTATGTGATCATTCATGAGTAAATGTGATGTAAATTTAGAGACTTGTAGTTTATGCATTGACAATTGACAATTTTATCATAATGTAATAAATTAGAATGTATCATATATGCTTTATGATTGCACATATTTCTTAAATGTCCTAATATATATATATTTACATTTCCCCGTTTTCAAAATTTGGGGAGGTCGCGTTTCGTATCGCTTCCCGTTTCGGAAACTCGTACCCGTTTCCCCCTTTCGTGCAACTTGGGTTTCAGGCTGTCACAGAGGTCAGTAGGGCCTACACCGGGTTCAGTAGAAGTGCTGGAGAATTTGTCTATCTGTAGGCAAGCCAATTTGGCACCTTGTTGTACTAGAAAATTGCTGAATAATAAAATCCTTCCTTGCTACGTCGGTTTTCCCACATTGGGTTTTTCCTGGGACATTAGTCCAAAATAACTGTGTCAATGTGTTGATTCTTGTGCATATGTTTGTTTTTGTATTACGGTGTGATATCTGCAACAATATTTATTTTATGTTTGTTGAAGTAATTTCATGAATGACTTATGTGAAATAAGTAGGAAAAGTAATCAGTTGCTGCAGTGATAGAACTTTCACATGGTATCAGAGGAAGTAATTAGAGACAGAAAGGGAAAATTAGTTATGGGTTGAGACCACGATGCAGAGGCTTCTACCTCAGGGGACTCACACAGATTTTCAGAAGATTACACAAGAGAGAGATTTCGATTTCTCTATGTTGGCTTCCAGGTTGGAAGAAGAAGTGGCGTGTATGACTAGTGTTGCATCATCAGAAGTATGGTATATAGACAGTGGAGTCTCGTGGCATCTGACGAAATCAGGGAGCGTTTCTTAGAATATCGAGAAGAGAAGATGAACTTTCATATCACCATGGGGAACAAAGCAAAGTGTTCTCTAGTAGGAAAGGGTACCATAGTTTTTTAGACAGAATCGGGAAAACGATTCCATGCCACAAATGTGCTGCATGTACCAGGATTGGGGATGAACTTACTTTCTGTGTCACAACTACAAGGCAAGGGCTATGGCGTCTACTTGATCAAGGAGAAGGTATACGTCAAACACCCGAGCTCGAAAAAGAAAGTGCAGATCGGGATCAAAAGTAATCGGTTGTATAGATTACAACTAGAATCTCCAGTGGCAGTCATGGGGACAAGAACTTGAAAGAAGTATGGAACAGAAGGATGGGTCACTTGCACCACAGAGCTCTAAGAATTCTCAGGAGCACTATAATAAGAGTTCTGGATCTAAGTACAGAACAAGATGATCTGTGCAAGGGATGCACTCTAGGAATGTATGCCAAGGTGGCATTTCTTAGGAGAAAACACAAGGCCAAGAGTGTACTAAGATTGATACACTCAGATATCTGCGGACCTATGTCCGTCAAAGCTCTTAGCAGTGCCTAGTATTTCCTTACCTTCATTGATGACCACCCGAGGAAAACTTGGATCTTTTTTTTGAAAACCAAGGATGAGGATTTCTGTCGATTCAGGAAGTTCAAGGCTCTAGTGGAGAATCTGAATGGTAAGAAAATAAAAGTCTTGTGCTTAGATAATGGTGGAGAGTATGTCGATAAGGACTTCATTGATCATTGCGCTAAGGAGAGCATTAGAAGAGAGTGGACAACTCCTTACAATCCAGAGCAGAAGGGGGTGGCAGAAAGGAAAAAAAAAACCATTGTAGAAGTAGCTAGGGCCATGTTGTATGATCAGGATATGCCAAAATTCCTATGGGCGGAAGCATGCAACACAACTATCTACATTCAGAACAGGACTCCTCATCGGGCATTAAGCAAGATTACTCCAGAGAAAGTATTCACTGGGAAGACGCCTGAAGTCAGTGATTTTAGGATATTTGGGAGTTTAGCATATTGCTGCATACTTGAAGAAAAGAGGAAGAAGCTAGATCAGAGTGTAGAAAAGGGGTATTTAGTGGGATATAGTGAGAATGCTAAGGCATACAGAAGCTATCTTCCAGGGAGCAGGAAGGTAGTAATACAACGAGATGTAAAGTTCATGGAGCACAGAGCTTTCAGAAGATCTCGCGAAATGCCTTCCGAGGAGAAGTCGAAAGAGGATCCGTTGGTCATGCCTCTTCAACCAACGGAAGTGAAGAATCCTTCCTCAGGTCAGGAAGATTCTCAGGATGAGGAGGAGCGAACAAAAGCACCTGCTGGCAGAGGAAGAACTAGAAGAGAACTTCGTCAGATTCTGCGTGATGCAAAAAACTTCATCTGTGAGCCAAGGAACAACAAAAGGGAGCAAAAACAGCCAGACAGGTATCAGGTGTTAGTAGCTCAGGATGGGGAGCCTGCCAGTTTCATGGAGGTAGCTCAGCATCAGGTCTGTCTAGATGCGATGGTGGAGGAGTATAACTCCATAATGATGAACGATGTCTCGGAGATGGCGTCAAGGCCTCAAGACAGATCTGTGGCAGGTTCAAGATGGATCTACAAGATCAAATATGTTGCGGACGACAGTGTTGAGAAATACAAGGCTAGGTTTGTGGCTAAGGGGTATGCTCAAATGGAAGGGATTGACTTTGAGGAAACCTTCGCCCTGGTAGCCAGGTATACATCTATTAGGATTGTGATATCTCTTGCATCCCAGATGGGATGGGAGATCCATCAGATGGATGTCAAGACGACATTTCTGAACGGAGTATTAGAAGAAGAGGTATACATTGAACAACCAGAGGGCCTTGAAACTCATGAGAAGAAGTCTCATGTATGCAGACTGAAGAAAGCCTTGTATGGGCTGAAGTAGGCATCGAGAGCGTGGTATGGTAGAATACATGGTACTTGCAGAAGATGGGGTTTGTCAAGAGTGAAACGGATGCGAATCTCTACTATCTGATTGTATAGAATGAGCCACTTATCTTAGTATTATATGTGGATGATCTCTTTCTGACAGGATCATCCGGGCTCATTGAGGAATGCAAGAAGAATCTAGCGACAGAGTTCGATATGAAGGATCTGGGACGAATGCAGTACTTCCTAGGGTTGGAAATTTGGCAGTAGAAAGGAGATATCTTCCTTGGGAAAGGGAGGTATGCTATAGAGATCCTGAAAAGGTTTGGGATGGGAGACTGTAGACCTATGGCTACGCCAATGATCACCAACTGGAAGAAGATTGATGCATCAGAAGACAAGAATGTCGATCCTACCCTATATCGATAGCTCATAGGGTCCCTGATGTATCTGGTCAATACAAGGCTAGATATTTGCTACGCTGTCAACACCCTCAGCTATTTCATGGTGGAACCAAAGAGGGCACACTAGGCAGCAGCCAAACAGGTTCTCAAGTATTTATAGGGAACAATTGATTATGGGCTCCTATACATGAAGGGGTAGGATATCAGGTTGAGTGGATTTACTGATGAAGATTGGGCAGGAAGTTCAGTGCATCGGAAAAGTACTTCTCGGTACTGTTTCAACATTGGATCAGGAATGACCTCTTAGTGCAGTAGGAAATGGAAGTTTGTGTCTCTATGCTCATCTGAGGAAGAATATATGGCAGCAAGCACAACTTTGTGTGAGGCCATATGGCTTAGAAAACTGTTGGTGAACCTATTCAGAAGAAATATGGAGGCAACCAGGATAATGTGTGATAATCAAAGTTGCATCAAACTCTCTGAGAATCCAGTATTTCATGATAGGCCGAAGCATATTGATATCCGGTGTCACGTTGTCAGATACTGTGTCGAACGAGGAGTTGTACATTTGAGCTACACTCCTACAGGAGAACAAGTGGCAGATATCCTCACCAAGGCCCTTTTCGAAATTCAAAATTTGACTACTTCAGGGAAAAGATGGGGATGGTAAAGAACCCCTCTAAGAAGTAGTGTGTTAGCAACACGAATGAAGAGGGAAATGTGGAGCATATTTAGTGTTGGGAGAAAGGACCAACAACAACATAGATGTAGAGGGAGTTGCAGTGCAGATACAGTGTTGGGAAAAAGGACCAACAACAGCACAAATGCAGAGGGAGTTGTCATACAGATGTAATAGTGGCAGTTGCAGAGTCATAGGCAATAGTACAGGATGCAACAATGCAGAGGATGTTGGGCAAGGAGGCTTAACATCAGCACAGGGACCAATGCTGGATGATCAGGGTGATATTCAGTGAGGAGTATTACTGGAGCACAGTCCTCGCTAAGAGGGAGTGTTGTTTTGTGGTAGCATCATATGTGCTATAGCCACGAAATTTGGTGGAGAGGTTGGGGCAAATGAGATCCCCAATACCCAGAAAGGGTTTGGGCAGATTCTAAACATTTCAGGAGATATTAAAATAATTAATATTTTTAATGGAGTCCGTAAGTCTAAACTTAGGGAAAATAAAATATTAATGTCTATTAATATGAAACTATGTTAGAATGGTCCAAAAGACATGGATCAAGCCAGATCTAATATTAGCCGTTGATTAGGGACTTAATCTCGGCCGTTGATTTGTCAACGCGAAAACTATAAGAGGAGGCTTGAGGGTCACTTGGAGGACAGTTCAATTTCTAGAGCGGTGTTACCTGAGAAATTGAACCAGTGGTCTAGAGGGCAGTCAGGAGGCAACAAGTGTGGAACAGAGAGATGGGAGATCAACACAGAGGCAGAAGAGGCAGACGCAGGGGTCAAAGAAATCCACGCAGAGGCAATAGAGACTGCGCAAAGCCAGCAAGGCCTGCGTCATCCACGCAGAGGTTGCAGGAGTGATGTAGAAGGCCAGAGAGGATGCACAGAGGCTGAGGTAGAGGTCAGTAGGGCCTACATCGGGTTCAGTAGAAGTGCCGGAGAATTTGTCTATCTGTGGGTAAGCCAGTTTGGCACCCTGTTGTACTAGAAAATTGTTGAATAATAAAATCCCCCCTTGCTGTATCGGTTTTCCCACATTGGGTTTTTCCGGAGACATTAGTCCAAAATAAATATGTCAATGTGTTGATTCCTATGCATATGTTTGTTTCTCTATTACAGTGTGATATCTGCAACAATATTTATTTTAATGTTTGTTGAAGTAAATTCATGAATAACTTATGGTGAAATAAGTAGGAATAGTAATCAGTTGTTGCAGTGATAGAATTTTTACATGGTATCAGAGGAAGTAATCAGAGACAGAAAGGGAAAAATAGTTATGGGTCGAGACCACGATGTAGAGGCATCTACCTCAGGGGACTCACACAAATTTTCAGAAGATTGCACAAGAGAAAGAGATTTTGATTTCTCTATGTTGGCTTCCAGGTTGGTGTAGGAATTTACAAGGTAAGTTCCTCAGATAGAACACCAAAGGACACCGCTCGCAAACAGATCACAGATCAATACACCAGTATTTTGACGTGGTTAAAACCATCAAAGAGGGAAACAGTCCACGGCCTGAGCCAACGCGGCCACTTCAGACAATTTATTAATAAAAGAATGAAAATTTAC
>APFE030151433.1:36567-46816 GCA_000404065.3 Pinus taeda | reverse complement strand
CCAACACATTCTGGTGTAGTCATCAATAAATGTCATCATATATTTGTTTCCATTTGCAGAAGGAATAGGCATTGGACCACATAAATCTGAATGAATGAGTTCAAATTTTCTATGTGCTCTTGAATGTGAATCATGAAAAAATTGTTTGCTACACTTTCCTAGAATACAAGCATCACAATGCTTAAGTTTCTTAGGAATTGTAGGCAAACCAGTAACACCATTTTTCTTCAACAAACAGAGGCTGTCATAGTTCAAATGTTCAAATCTAACATGCCATAATAAACTTGATGGAAGTGTACCTTCTTCTTAATGAGAATTGTATGAGAAATGTTGTGCACGAGCAAAGGTACCCTGCAGCTTGAGAAGCCTTTCTTCTTCTATCCCCCTCATTACAAGTGAGTGGTCAGATGCCTTTCTCACCTCAAGCTTGCCATCAAACATATGAATGGAGTGACCTTGCTGGCAAATCTGGACCAAGGATAGCAAGTTTCTCTTCAGCTGTGGGAGATATAGAACATGATGCAAAAGAAAGTCTGGAGGACCAGGCAATTTGAGCCTGATTGTGCCAAGCCCTGACGGCTTGAGTTTTGATTGGTCTGCAAAGTATACTGCTCCATCAACATTGTCAGTAAATTCTTCAAAAAATATTTTCTATGAATCAAGCAACCAATCATTTTTCCAAGAAGCAAGTGAAGCATTAAATAAATCTTCATTTACTCCGATATTACATTGTGCCACAACATAATGAGCGGATTCAAGTGCTTTACCTTTGGGTTGGTTTCTTTTCTGCTCAATTTTGTCCCAAGGTAACTTGCATGTAGAGGCATCATGTGATCCATTTCTTTTGCAGCGTATGCAGTGCAAATCTGACTTTTCTCCTTGAGAGTGTGTGCCCCCCTGCCTCTGAAATATCTTCCTTTTCCTCTTCGACCACCTTTTCCTCTAGAAGAATCTTGGGCAAGATTATTTTCTTTATGAGCAAGGCACACAACCTCTTCAGAAGATTCGGGGGTTGTCTTCTTTCCAAAAGCCTTCTCTCTTTCAACAAATTTTTTCACAAGAGAGTCAAAGGTAATATCTTTGAGATTTCCATTTGCTTGCGATGACTCAAGATAACTGGAGTAAGTAGGATAAAGTGCCTTGAGAAAAGCGATAAGAGGAATATGCAATTCAACCTTAGTGGCTTTGGTATCATGCATTATAGATTTTACTTCAGATGCGAGAGCAAGAGGATCATTATTTTGTAATTCAAGAGTGAAGAGTTTAATCATGAGTTGAACAACTTCAAGTGCAGAGTGTGAGTCATAGAGTTCTTTAAGCTTTTGTAACGCTTCGAAAGAAGTTGAAAATGGCGAAATATGGCAACTCACCTCTTCACTTATAGATGTTGCAATTAATGCATAGGTTTTGCTGTTCTTATTTTCCCAAATGGTGAACTCTTTGTCTAAGGTAGGTTGTTCTGGCTCTTTGTCTCCGTCTCCAACACACACTCCTTTCCACAACTCATTGAAAATGAGGGTGTGTTTTATCATCCGGGACCACTCAGGATAGTTGTCCTTGCCAGTGAGAACTATTCCCACAATAGATAGGATTAAATGCATTGTAAAATCTGTGCTGTAAAAATACTTCTGCTTGCAAGAAATGCACTTCTGGTGGTAATTTTGCAAAAGAAAAATTACAATTCAAAGGGGCATTGGTATGACAGTACTATATTGAAACATAGTACTATAATGAAAAACATAGAGTATTCAAACTAGGCCCAGAGCTATCAGCCAATGCCCCAAGATTCATTCAACCTAATGATAGCGTAATGTGGTGAGTTATCACAGTAAAATGAAATGTAAAAAAAAATTGAGAGTAGGAGCAAGAGTGGATAGGTATGGACAACGTGTAGTACAGTTACAACACCTTATCATAGTAGCGATAGCACAGCGAGGAAGCAACCGCACCACAACACACCATTGGACATAGCAGAAATTGCCTCAATGCAACGAATGGATTCTTCAACAGTAGAATAAATTGCACAGAAGATGATGGTAGAGATGAGCAGATGACTGACCATAGCAGTGAACTCAGAGACCGTTACCCTAAATCACAGGTATGGGAGAGGAGCGCTATTAGACTGTCAGACCACCAGGAAAATGGCAGGAAAATGCAGGACAAATTTCTAAAGAAATGGTAGAAGGGAGTTATAAAAATGGAGTTGGAAGCCAAAAATGGCATTGGCTTTGATACCATGTCAGACCAGGCAGTAACTCCTCAAAATCAATTCATTTTATTCATTTAGGTTGGTCTTTATTATATACATGAAGGGAGAGACTATTCATTTTATCTCCCGGTGACTCTTCATATTTTCCATTATTTATTTACATCAATTACACTTATTCACCCAATCTTGATGATTAGGTGTCAACACATAGGACACTGTTATTTTTGGACAAAATAGTCCCTGGAAAAACCCAAAGTGGGAGAACCATTGCAATAACTCTGAGGGTTTTATATGATTAAGCAATAGTTCTAAATACAATACTGGTTTCCCTCCATGCAATCCAGTGACAGATAAAAATATAATGGAGGAAAACTAAGTGAGATTACCTCACTTCACCCGGTAGTTTTCGGATGATCCGACAACAGAACTGGCTAACCTCGACTATTTCTGCATTGGCCCTGCGTAGGCCCTTCATCAGCCCTGCGCTATCTCTTCTGCCTCCTGGAGTTTCTGTGTCAACCTCTCTTGGCTGTTCTGCCAACTCCCCAACAATTCCAGATTTCTGCATGAGGGCAACCTCACTTCTGTGTTGGCCTTTCTGGCTCTGCATCAAGATTGCGTGGGCCCAGACTTGCCCATTGTCAGTCCCTCTAAATGCTGCGCTACCTCCACTAGTTGCTCTCTGCCTCTTTGTACAGTGTTCCTGAACTATCCTTGCCTTTCTGTTGCAGAATGATCACTCAGTTTAAATTTCTCCACTTCGTAGCCCCAAAAATCGAACTCTAGATCAATTCGTTTCTCTCCGTGTGTCTTTCAAAATGAACTCCAAGCCTTCTTCTTATACTTTTCTCGTTGAGACTTCAACGACCGAGATTAAATCTCTAATCAACGACTAAGATTAATAACCTGACTTGATCCTCTTTCTAGAGCATTCTCACCCATATTTTGATTAATAGCCATTAATACTTTAATTTTCCTAAGTTTAGACTTAGAAACCCCATTAAAAATATTAATTATTTTAACAAAATACAACCCGGGTGGAATTTCACCAAACAATTTCTGGGTTCTTTAGAACTCATGTGCCTTAGCCTCTTTACCAATTTTCATGGCTAGAACACATCCAATGCTACTAAAAACTAACAATTGGAATCTCTTAGGAATGAAGTGTGAAAAGATAGGAAGAGATCGTGATAATATGCAACGAAGGTAAAAGGCATTCAACATCTGAAGTCCAAGAAGATTTGATTAGAAGATCTCCCAGAAGAATGTGAAGACTCTAATGGAAGTCGGAAAAAGATAGAGACCCTTGACAATGGTTATTAGTGGGAGATGTGTTAATCTGCATGCAGGATATCGATACTTACAGGTTAATTTCATGGTGAAATATCATCACAAAGGTAATTTTGATTTGAAGTGTTCATTGATTATTTTTGATCTAATATTTGGATAGGCTTATGTAAGACTGCCAAAGGGAAATCTGCGGATGACTTCCAAGTGGACCAGATAGAAGGATGTAATATCCCTCCGAAAAATATGGGTTGAAAGCAGAATGACATGAAGCAAAGGCAGATGGAAATTTTGTTGGATCACTTTCTAATGAGTTGAGGACATGACTAACACATGGATAAAAGTGATGGATGATCTGTGCCCTATGTAGAAAGTTCCCAAAAACGAAGACTCCTTGACAAAGAAGAAATTCATGACATTGAAGGAAGGAGCTCTTCAAGTAACTGATTGTTCCAGGATCTCCACATGAGGAGCTGCGATAGGTCCCTAGTTAAGAGGGAGCTTGAAAAGAAGTTTCTTACTTGGAAGAAACTTGGACATTCCTAAGCAGAGAGCTTAGGTACATTCCTTTGTGATAGGAATGAGTACATTCCTTGAATGGAATATGTCCTCCTAGTTTATTAAAGGAGAGATAGACTTGTTGTTTTGGTCTTCACCTGGGAAGACAGAACGGAGGATTGTGTAATCATTTGGTATCCGATACTCTTAGGGGATGATATAGGGCATCCCATGAAAGAGTAGTCATGAGGACCAATATTCTTTGTGGGACTGGGGAGTCCAAGAAAAGAATAGTCCTCATGGAACATATCCTGAGAGAACCTGGGTGGGGGATGTTTTGAGAGAGACAATGATGAGTATGTACATAAATCATTAGTCTTGCCAGCATAATGCTCTGATCTTGTGGAGAGATAGAGTTGTTAGTCAAGGCCTTGCTATATAACAATGTTGGTTGATATGATGCTATACAAATGAGTTATAAATCTAAATTCTTCTTATGAGAGATTCTTCAGATTGAGAAAGTCCAAGTACCATTATGAATACCTCCCTAGTTAAGAGGGAGCGTTGAAAAGTGTAACTAGGTTCGGTCTTCATAATGACATGCAATTATGATTTTATGTAATGAGATGTAAATAAGAAAAATAAAACTATTATATTGACTTGCTTCATGGGTTTCATGAGCAAGGGATTTTGTTTTTGAGTCAAGACTCTCATTGAGAGTCTTTAGGATTTATTTGTCATCTAGTCATAAAATGTTAGAGTCATTGTCATGTAAATGAAGTCATGTTACACTTTGAAAAAAGGTCATCTTGTCTATGTAAAGTATCCTCCAAGAACTTGTCACCTAACCTCTTCAAGTTGCCCTACAAACGATGAAGGAACTCTCTAGATGAAGTCGGCCTAACTCCAGTTGTAAAGGCAGCCTAAAGATGATGTGAAGTGGTGTATAAATTTCCTAACTCGACCTCCATTCTAAGCAAGTAAGTTGATCTGAATTCGGTCTAGAAAGAAATGCACAGAAAGGGTGGAAAGGAGTGCGAAGGAGCTGTGAAGAAAAGTACGAAGTTTCTTCTGGGAGACTATCTTCTAGGTATAACAAAGTTTCTTCTGGGTAGTGCGAAGTTAGGACAACAAAGTTTCTTCTGGGCAGCAAAGTTTTTTCTGGGAAAGTAAAAGAAGAGGTTTCTTTTGGGGCAGCAAGAGAAGGATTCTTCTAAGAGGTCGAAGTAAAGATCTAGAGACCGAGTTTCTCTAGAGGAAACTAATGAAGACTTAGAGACCGAGATTCTCTAGGGAAAGCCAAGAAGGAGCAATAAGAAGGATAGAGATCGAGTTTCTCTAGAATGAGCTGAGGAGAGCAGTTCTAGATCAAGAAGAAAGGCGAAGGGAGGAAGAGGCAGAGCATCAAGGTTAGTCACAAGATTTTTGGGAGGATACTAGAGTCAAGGGTTTGTGTCATGGTCCCGGTACTTATCAATTGACGATCTAGAAGAAGAATTTTGACTGGGTTTTTCTCTCAAGAGGTGAGAGGTTTTGGCCCCTGTTGGAGAAGCCTACATACTGTGTCACTTGTCTTTTATTATGCATATTGGTAATTTTCTTGATGAAAGAACACATTAATAAGCTAACAAACAAAAGGATATAAGTAAAAGCGTATCACAAGCAATTATCAAGTAGAGAAATTGTCAACTTTGACTGCCCTAGGTTTCTCAACAAAAGTTCCATAAATATTGTTTCTCTAAATTTCTTCCAAAACCGTTATATATTTGTAAATTTTTTGTAAATAGACTTGTAATTTAAATTTGTAAATTATTTTGGCTAATTGGGGTTTTGAGTATTTTATCTCCATTTTGCAGGTGAAGTCAAGAGAAGAAGCTAGAATAAAGTTAGATCTAGGCCCTTGAGGGTAAGATCTAGTCTCTAGAATTTTTGTAGGGCCAACCATTGGAAAATTTGCAGAAAAATGAAGATCTTAAGCAAATAAAATTTTCAGAAGTTGGGGTTTCAAGTTTTAGGCCTCCCAAGCCCAGATCCAACCATCCTAGGGCCAGTGTGCTCCTCCTCTTGGCCTACGTTAGCCTTCCGGCCCCATTCGTCATCCTTTAGTGCCTCCAAAGGGCCAACATAAGCTATTTAGGGCCTCAACCTCCCTTGTAGGCCCTGTATTGGGGCTTTAAGGCCTTTTAAGGCTTGTACGTGCGCCTAGGAGGCCTCAAATCCCCTCATATCTCCCAAATTACTGCCTCAAAGGCTAGCCGTCTAGCCCTTTAGTGCCTTCTCCCTCTAGCGTTTGCCTTTCTTGGATTTCTCCTTCTTCCTCTACCCTTTCCTGCCTCCTTGCCCTTCACTTTTACCTCCTTGGCCATTTTTGATCCCTGATCTTCTTTCCTCTAGCCTCTAGGCCTCAACGTTAGCCCTACTAAGCTTAGCGTTCGCCCTCTTTGGCCCTAGTTTTCCTTAAATCCATCTCTGAATTTTTTGGATTGAATACTTGGTGGTTTTGCAGGTATTTGGCTTCAAAAAGTCTAATTTTCAGTTGGCAACTTCATCCAAGAAATTTGGCAAATTTGGACCAAGGGATTATCAAGGCCTTTGGCCTAGGGTTTGCTCTTTAACCCTAATTTTCTATTGTTTTATTAATTCTTTAAATTCTGATTCATAATAGTAATACATAAGCCCTAAAATCACACTAAATTGGTCAAAATACTCTAAAATTGCAAAATTTGAAATTTCTTAAATTTTGGCTAATTGGGCATTAAAGATCTAGTTCAGATCTAGTAATTTGCTTGTTGGAATTTTCTGCATAAATCTGTGAAACAGGTCTGAAACTTTTTTGAATAATTCAGTTAAAATGATCAAAACTCAATTTTTTTTGTTTTTTTTTTTTGTGTTCAGTTTTAACAATTTTTCCAAGTTTTGGGCATTTTTTGGCACTTGTTCAAGCATTAATAACTCACTAATTATCTCATTTACTCACTGTTGTAACAAGTTTTTCAGATCTGATATTTTCTGAATATCATACTTTAGAAGCCCTAAAAATCAAAGTTTTTCAGTTTGGAAAGCAAATTTTAAGTTTTGGGCATGTTTTTGTATTTGTTGTAGCATTGATATATCACTGTGCACACACTTTCTTACTGTTGTAATAAGTAAATCAAATCTGAAAAATTTCTGAATACTGCATCTTAAAGTGGGCTAAGCTCACTGGCTAATCATTGGAGAATTTTCTGTTTCATGTGCTTGGTAAATTTCATTATTTAAAGTGATTTTCTTACTGCGGTCATAAGACTAATAAGTGCTGAAATTTCTAAAGTGTTACTGCTAAAATTGGATATTAGGAATCTAACATTCGCTTGTCTTGTTTAAGTTACAAGAATTTCCAAATTTTACACTTAAAGCACTCATAAACTTAAGTTCTAAATTGCTGATCTTGTTGATGGAAGTATTTGAAATTTAATTGGCATTGTGATAAGAACATCTTGAATAATTGTAATTGGCATGTTGTGGTCATTTTCTAATTGATAATTGGGTAATTTGTCCTAAGTATTTTTTGGATTGATTCATTGCCACTTGTCTCCTTAAGCACTTGTCTTGTTTTAATATTGTCTTCTAATTGTTATTAAGTACTCTTGTCATTAAAGGCTAATCAGAACTTTAAGTACTTAAAGACTAAATCAGTCCTAGCTCAAGTAACTTCACTCAATCATCTTGCATAAGCATGATAGTCTTAGCTTTGCACTTAATAACTTACCTCCAAGCATAAGCTTGGTTGATAGACTCCTAGGACAACCCTCTCTTATTTAGCTTGAGGGATTCAACCCTTCTTAGTGGTTAACACAGTGACGTTGCAGTCGTCAGAGCCACAGTCTCTGCAGTGCCAGAGACACTGGGTGGTTGGAACACGGGGGGAGGTATTGTTAATTAAGCCATTTGCTGCTTCCCGTTGGCTTACATCTTACAACCTACTCTCAATGTTGTTTCTCAAAACATTTAAGGAAAAATTTTTGTTGTTGCCCGGATTGTACACGCCCCGTGACAACCGCTCAAGGCGGGAGTTATCACTCTGACCCTCGTCCACTCTGTTCTAGTTGACTCCTAATAGAAGTCTATGGGAGACACAGATGAGTGACCTAGCTACTTGGTAAAATTTTAGCAAGATTAATGATTACATTAGATTTTCAAGTATGAGACTAGTGTCTCATGGAGTCTGTGAAAATTCCTACATTAGAATCCCTACTACAACAAATTGATGTTACTTCTCCTACTTGATTAAGTCACACAAGTTATTTATTGTCTTCTATGATAAAGTTCGAAGTAAATACATCTGCAACCTTCACTTAATTTATATATGTGCGGAAACAAAACACTGAGCAAGAAAGAACAATGCAACATAGGACACAGTTATTTTTGGACAAATAGTCCCCGGAAAAACCCAATGTGGGAAAACCGGTGCAACAACTCTATTAGTTTATTATTATGCAAGAGAAAATTTTGAGTACAAATCTAGGATGCTCAACTAGCAATCCTTTACAAATAGAACGTTGAACAAAAGACGGTGAAATGATCTCACCCTGTCACTGGAGAATCAGTGACTGATCCTTTAGCTTTGGAGGCTCTGCATCACCCTCTATGTGGCTTTTGTGCAGAATTGCGTCACCCTTTGCATGGCTTCTGTGCAGAACTACGTCACCCTGGGCAACTTTTGTGTCACCCCTCCTGGGTATTACGCTGCCTCTCTGCTCTGGATCCTCTGTTGGCTGAGAAATCGACTTTCCTACCTCCTAGATTCACACCTTGGCTTCTGACAATTGAACTTCGAATTCCCTTAGTAGAAACTCAAGTTCCCCTCTCTGACTATGTTGCTTTTGCATCAGCATTGCATAGGCCAGCGTCAACCTTCTTCAGGACGTCTTTTTGTCCTCTCTCTACCTTGTACTCTTCGGAAATTCCTTCTCCTGGATTCTCATTGCCCCTTTGCTGCAAGATCTCCTCAATCGATTTTCCTCCAGAGAACTTCTTACCTAAGAAAATCGATTTTCTCAATCTCTTTGTGTGTTTTCCAAATGACCCTCAAGCCCCTTCTTATATCTTCCTATTGGACAACCAACGACCTAGATTAAAACATAATCAAAGGCTCAGATCGATTTGACTTGATCCATGGATTTTCTAGAAGTTTCACCCCTGATTAGATTAATACCCATTAATATTTTAATTTTCCTAAGTTTAGACTTAGGAACCACATTAAAAATATTATTTTTTTTAATAAAATCACTTATGGGTGGAATTTCCCAAAACGCTTTTTGGGTTCTTTGGAATACTTGTGCCCAGGCGTCCCTGCAAAATTTGAGGCTTAGAGCACTTTCGATGCTACCTTAAATAAACACTCACTCTTACAAAGGAATGTGCTCTAGCAATATACTGCCTCTCTGCATACTAGCTCTGACTCTAAAGCATCGTCTCTGTGTTGCTGATGTTTGACGTACTACCCATCAACCACTGCGTTGTTGCTGCTATTGTACTGCTATCTTTGACACTCCACTGCCAATTCTACATTTGTATTGCAACTCCCTCTCAAAAGTTTCTACTGCTGTGCTGCTAGCACTGCCACTACTAACATTGCATCTGCACTGCAACTTAGTTGTTGAGAGAAGAATTGAGAACACCCAAAACTGGATAAGTATCCAGTTGATACTCCTTTGTGCTTGTTGACCACTACGTGTCAACTACCCATAAGCAGTACACCCCCTTTTCTTCGCAAAAAGGGATAGCGCTTGATCGACGTGTTCAAGTCATTCGACAGTCATCATCGACTTGATCATATTAAGTTCTAAACCCAGTCTGCATGTTGAATTGTAAATAATCTTAGCAGAGTTGAATCATGTATGTAAATTGCCTAGGTGGACCTAATTTTCTAGTGATAATCTACGTTCCGGAAGGTTTTTTGTCTCACCGATCCATGATCGGCAAAGTTTTCCTTCAACCTGACCCCAAAGCCGGAGTGAATTTTGTCGTTAGAATCTTAGGAGAATCCTAGTGTGTTGATTTGCTAGATTATGTTTGGTCGCAGAACTGGGTGGTCTATGAGGGTCTATTTCAAGTGGGTTTCCCCCCTTGAGGTGTAAAATTGTAAAAGTCATGATGTAAGTGTCTTGAGGGTTAGGAAATGGTTTAATCCCCTCATAAGCCCTAAGTCCTAGGTCCTAGGGAATTTTTTTCCAAAGGGTAAGTTCAAGGATCCATTTAAAAATAAATTAAAAA